>OY744481.1:251171546-251431506 GCA_963556165.1 Tipula helvola | reverse complement strand
TAAACATATTTTGACGGCACCTGGGCATCCGGCAACGAACGGTGAAGCCGAGAATATGGTTAAAACTTTTAAGAAAACCATTAAGTCTATTGTTGATGAAAATGTACGCAAGTTTGACAGTAATTATAGTTTAGATTTGTCTGTGAATAGTATCTTGTTTAGCTACAGAACAACAAAGCATTGTACGACAAAGGAAACCCCAGCAAAGTTAATGTTCAATAGAGAAATAAAAACGGTATTAAATTTGTTGCGACCTCCAAACCAAGAACAAGTAGTCGAGAATGCACAGCGTGATCAGATTCTTAATTACAAAGGTAAAAGAACACAGCAGTATCTTGTTGGAGAGAATGTCATAGTTAAAAATTATTCAGATCCTAATCAAAGCAAATGGGTGGATGCAACCATAGTTAAAGTATTTGGTAGGCGTAATTATTTGTGTAGATTAAGTGATAATAGAAATATAAAACGACATTTAAATCAAATAAGAGATTCCGTTATTGATAATTCAGTAATTGAAAAAGAACACATTGAGGAGAATGATCCAAAAATTAGCAATAAAAATTCAAATTTAAAAAGGGTAACATTTGATACGAATCCTAGTATTATTAAAAGATATTCAAGTAAAATTGTGAATGATAGTAACTTGAATAAGAATGTAGATATTAACGTAAATCAGGACTTATCAGCTAGTCCTGCTGACAATGCATTGCCCATTATAAATAATAATATAAGACCAAAAAGGAATTCAATAAAACCAGCTCGTTATCGGGACTGAAACAAATTACCAATGAATGAAATGAAACAATATTGATAATTGATTATTATTTTAGTATGTAGTCGAATATGGATAATAAATATTTTGTTTTATTTTTATTGTTAGAGTAAGTAATCTAAGAGTGTAAAAATAACTTGGCAGGGGGATGTGATGTATGTAACTATAAGAATAAAGTATTATAGAACGCACCCTTGCTATAAAATAATTGTATTGAAATGTAACGAACTTCAAGTGAGGGAGTTGAAATAAAGGCGTGTAAAAAGAAAGATGTGTAAAACAACTAATGGTGCTTTAATTTAAGAAAATCGATTAACATCGTAGTTAAAAACACAACATTAAAGCAACTTTCTTTGCACGGTTAGTGCAATCCTATTTCGGTTACTACATAATCAGAAATAGTCGACACAACCGCATTTAGTTGTTTTCTCCAACCGAATAGGATTGTTGCCAGTTCGTTTAACCAAATTAGTTTTATTAAGGAAAAAGTAGAAATATCCCCCCCCCCCTTTACTTTACCCCAGAGTCAATATAAATTTATCGACTCTCTAAAATGAGAACCCTCCTTTACTTGAGTTCAATTATAAGTATTGGTAGTTCGGTTTCGTACTCAAAAGTACAACCTACTCATCAGGTAAGTACGACCAAACTACAAAAATACAATTTTCGCTTAATACCTTAAGTATCAAGCAGAACGTACTGACGTCGCGAATTATATTCACGTGTGTATTTATGCCAACATGAATGATTAAGAAGTTAAACAATTCGGTTATCATGATTGCGGTATAGTTTGCCACAAATGCAATTCGTTTGGGCTAATCGAAAAGGTAGTTATCCCAACACCAATTCGGTCATCGTAATTTCGTTAAATATCGAGATAAGTTTCAAATAAAAACTATAAAGAGACATGAAAAGCTGAGAATAATTTTCTCTATCCTAAACTCCATCAAATATTGCAGAATTGTTTGTAATTGTTTAGGTAATAATAATGAATTCACCCTCTTCTCATATAATGCCCTCTTCACTTTGTAATACGAATTTTCCAACAACATATTAAATATTTTAGGCAGCATATTTTCAATCACAATAAACCAGTAGGAGTTAATGAAACTGAACCGCTTGGAATGTATAGTTGTAGCAACGGAATTTCAAAATAAATTAATCAACTTTGATATTTTGGTACAACGACAGAATGCTATGATTACTACGACTACAATATTGTTCTCGCAACATCATTAGTCATTTTGTTTTATTCGCGGTTGACACAAAAGCCATATATAATTGGTGTAACAAAATTACGTTTGTGGCAAATGAAACGAGGTTGATACTTTAAAAACGATTAGGCTCATTCGGTTCTGACAACGAACGTCTAGGAAATTAGCATCAACGGAGTTGAAGATTTCGAAACGAAGTTGTTGCAACTATCTGTGCATTAGTGCCTACCGTAGATTGTTTGTACCAATCTCATGTCAATTGGTGCTATCGAAATTATGTTGTAGCAACTGCATTTCGTTCATCGTAATGTAAAGTATTTTCTCGCAACCTCATGCCAACGAATCATTTCTCTCAGTGCATTTTTGCCGCTATACTCTCCCATTTCAGTTTTTTGGCCGCATTGTTTTTATACAGCTTGTGGTTCAGATCGAATAATATTGGCTCTTGCTTAATAAAATCGAGCAATTTAAATTCAAAAGAAAATTCTAAAATAAAAAGATAAATAATTTTTAATTACAAATTAATTCTATTAATTTACTATTCTACAAATTACATATTTCTATTAATTTTATTCACATATTAATCTTATCACAACACAACACTACTAGAAACCACGTTAAATTTTATTTTTTGCCATTAATATATTTTAACTAACAACAAATCAGAAGACATCGTCACGTTTTAGCACAATAACACTTTATAATAATTGCTTTCTGTGTAATGTTCACAAAATTCAAATAAAATATGTTTTGAACCCTAAAAAATTATTTTGAACTGAAATTATTAAATATGATGTACATCCCTTTTCATTTATTATTCTAGTCTCTTTCTATTCATGATCGTTCTGCTAAAAAAAGTTGGAGATCAACCATCTCGCTGCAGAAATTGCAGAAGAGAAAAATGACGAAAGACGAGCAATTTGATTGGTTGAAAAAAATCACTGAACGAACGAATGAAGGAACGACGACAACCATGAAACAAGCATAACTGTAAAAAAAAATACCTTGTCTTTGTCTATTATATGGAGTTTGATTTGTTTTCTCTTTTTGGCGTATTTTACTATTCAGTAAAATATTCCCATGGAATACCACCATTAACGATACAATTCATGATATTTTATTTTATTTCCCCGCTTCCTATATGAATTTGTATTGAAAAAATAACATAACATAACATAAAATTTTGGAATTTTTTACTTGCTTTGGTTCGTACTCGGTATTTACTTCACTGTATTGTTCTTCATACAGTAACCCCTCCTCAAATGAGGTTATATTTGACTGTTTGATTACACAGCAACATTTATGTCACTCTTCAATGATCGGTTCACAATTAGGATCTTTTTGTAGAGCGTG
The DNA here is from genome assembly GCA_963556165.1 of Tipula helvola. Lineage (NCBI taxonomy): Eukaryota > Metazoa > Arthropoda > Insecta > Diptera > Tipulidae > Tipula > Tipula helvola. The sequence goes on along the minus strand of OY744481.1, from coordinate 251,428,167 downwards.
TAGGTCTCTATTTGGCCAAAACAAGAAACGTTTTTGAACCTGTTTGTGTGGTACTACACTATACTCCTTAATTATAACTGTACCTCTCTTTTTTAAAGTTTCCACTAAAAAAAAATTTAGTACTTGGGACAGTTTCACTTTCCATGGTTAAAACCAAACTGAATTCAAAAATATAAACGAATAACGGAAGCCGAACTCAACTACACAAAATTAACTCGACTCAACAATTTAGGTAAATTTTTCGACTTGTTCGAATCGACGTCGAAAGATTCTTCAATTAGGTTGATTCGGCGTAATAATACACCTATTTAAAACGTGTTTTTTGTCTTCAAACACGTGTTTTAAGTAAAACTCTACCTGTGTTCCACCACTTTGTTACTTGGGTTAGCTAATTAGCTAATACCACTGACAGAATAGGGATTAGCGCGATTAATGAAACGAGATTAGCTAGTCCATCACAAATCCATATGTGTTGACAGAATAGGGAATAGTTTTTTGCAAAGAAATAAAATATTATTATGGTGATTCGTTGAAATATAGCTAGTAAAAATCAGCTGGACTCATTTTTTAATTCAATATTTCTAAGATTTATACATTAAAACACACTAGATTTTCGTTTTCCTCAAAATTTATTCAGCACAAATTGTTTAAGATGTCATTAATTTTATAACTTCTATCGTAAATTCACGCCACTTGCATTTTCAGCAATGTTTAAATAATTATTTCACATTGCACCATCACTAAACCCAATACAACGAGATAAGCTCGAAAATTTTCAAGGATTAGTGCACTAATCTCGATTAGTCACTAATCCCCAAATAAAACGAGCTAATCTTCAACTTGACATACTACAGCTAATCTCGAAAAATCACTAATCACGCTTAGCTAACCCCTAGTCTGTCAAGGGTATAAGTTAAGTTTACATAAAACTAATCGAATTTTTTTGAGGCAATCGTAATGATTTTTCCAGGTTGATATTTTACGTAGAACATTGTAATTTTGTCCGAAGGCACTCATTCGCTATATTTCAAATAGTTAACATTAAATCTGTGCTCTAGAATTAAAAGGGCATAAGTCCACTTATGACTTATGCCCTTTTAATTCTAGAGCACAGAAAAAACCTTTATTAAAAATAACAAATTGTAAATGGGAAATAAAAGTTTCGGGTTACGTGGTTTTATTCAACGACACCGCAAATATCCGCAACCCACATGTCTACATTTCCAACAATTTCAAGTTGGGATTAAAAGTGCAAGCCGTTTCATTGAACCAAAATAGAAATTAGGAATTTTTTATTCTTCGCGGTTGTACCCCGACAAACACAAATAAATTGCCTATATAATTTACTTCTTGTTGTAGAGCCACCTGTACAAGGAGTGGCTCTCGGTTTATTGATGTCTTTCTTTACTTTTCTTGCTGCGTTGGATTAATTTGAATTACAATGAAATAATTATTACAATTTAAGTGTTTATTTTAAATTGTTGTTGCTGTGTCAGTTTTTCAGTACAATAAATTTATCAACATTTTAAAACGAATTGTAAAAATAAGTTTATATAAAATATAATTAAAATGTTTTTATGTGCAAAATACTCGTACATTTGCAAACAATATGTAATTTTTTTTTTACTTTTTAATGTCTTTTCTTCACTCCTTATAGTAGAAATTAGTTTGTTTTATTGTACCAGCAATACCAAATGAAAATTTATAGTAATACACTGTATAGTTATACACATGTATAATACATACCGTGTATGCCGTACATAGTTTTCATCGTTGTTGCGGATTTTATTGCGGCTCTTGTCACAAGGTGTGATACATATTTGAGTGGTCTATCATTTCACACAAAATTATGAGTATAGCATCCAGATAAAGGAAGTTAACATTTGATTTATCAAAACAAAAAACCTAAGCGGCGTAAATTCATTTAATTAGAATTTACGCTAAATATAAAAAAAAAAACTCGAAATGAATCCCTGCGGGACGTATATCATTACGTTTTATTGCCACGGAGTTGATTACTATTTGATAGTGTAGTTCTTTCTGTGTGACAGTGTCAAAAATTCACAAAAAACGATTTTTTTTGTTTCATCTAAATTACAACAGTATAACATTCATAATCCAATGTGTTTTCCGTATATATAAACGATATGGATAATGAAAAATGTTTACCCCACCATTTTTTTTCTAATTTTATTTTGTACAACACACTTTTGTTCGTTAATTTTATTACTCACAGTGTTAATTTTTTTTCCCCCCGCGCGCGAATTTTTAATCAAATCATATACCAATGTATACAGTCAAGTCGGAAAAATTACGAAATGTTTTTAGCAATTTTTTAGTTAGTTTTTAGTGAATAAATTATGAAAATTATAATAACAAATGAATTGCGAGGATACCAAATATAGTTCAGTGTACAGAATTAAATTTACGCAAACTGGCGGGTAAATATTATTTGGTATAATAAGGATATTATCAAATGTTAACAGTTGCTAGTTGTACATTTTTAATAGCGTTTAAATAATAAACAAATGGCCAGTTGATGGAATCAGCCAATACATTTACTTGAATAATAAGGTTTAGTGCCTAGCTTTTAATTAATATTGTGTGAGACATAATAATTTGTTTGCTATCCGAAAGTGAGTATCTATTGCTAAACCCGTGACTGTGGTTTTCTTAGATAAAATCAGAAAAAATTTTTTGTGTTTTGATAAACAAATTTTGACAGCCACTAAGATATCTACAACACAACAAGTCTCCACCATCCTCAAAGTAGACATTTAATATTTTTCTTGGCTCACCTCGACGAACGCCACGTTAGGAGTTGCTTCTGGATATCCTCAGTTTATAGTGTAACTTTGCCGTGATTGTTCACAACAAGATAAGATAATATTTCGTTCATTTCTTGCTCCCAAAGCTGCTCTCAAATATTGATAATCAAACTAATAATAAATGCAATTTTCTTAAGAATCGTTTTCTGTGTGTCCATCAAACAATGATCTGAACCATTTGCGCCTTTTTCTATTGTACATTACTGAATCAAAAAGCTGCAAAAGAATTCAATCTTATTGAGGACAATGTTGAACGGAGACATTGCGTGTTTAAGGTATCAACATTTATCATGCCAAATGCGGTTTATGGCATGTTTCTGGTTCTTTTAAATATTTCAATAGATAAAGACGTATCTTGTAGAGACCTGCACGGCCTCGGGCTTACTCGTCGGTTCGGGTCGGGTATCAAGAATTATATTCGAGTTCGGGTCGGGTATCAAGAAATATATTTCTTTCAGACGGGTGGGAAATGGAAATAAAATTCAGTTCGGGTCGGGCCGGGTTCGGGTAGTAATGTCAAATAATCAATCTGGCTCGGGCCGAGTTCGGGTAATAATATAAAATAACAGATCGGGCTCGGGTCGGGTCGGGCCGTGTGTACTTCGGGTCGGGTTGGGTACAAATGAAATATTTTGGCCTGTGCAGGTCTCTAGTATCTTGCGAACCTTTACTTAAAATTAAATTTCTTTAAACCCAAAAAGGAATCGCTATAACTAATGCACGCTTAAACAATAATGATTCAAAATATCTATTATCCTATAAACTTCCAATCAACAATTTATATATGTATACATAACTTTTTTTTCTTTTTCGAAGAACCTATCAATGACGAATACATTAATAGTAATGAATAAATCAACTAAACATATAGAAATTACCACAAATTTGATATGAAACTCACATCAATTAATTTAAAAGTGACCGTGTATGACTCTTTGAACAAAATAATACATCCAGTATTCCAGTATGTGCTATATGATTAACCCTCAATGCCTATTAATGAGACTGAATCCGACGAGAATAATCAAAATATAAACCAACTTATTCATAATTCCTGTACACGCTGTACTTTAATATCTGACATGAATCGTATGTATGGGGAAACTTCTATAGCAATTGTACAAATTGCAAACGAAATCCCACTGCAAATTTCGTGACGTTTCCAAAATCTTTCAATTAGTCATAATCAAACTATCCATACTTCTTGGCTTGCATCATCCGTATTTCCTTGACAAAGTTACAATAACAATTATAAACAAAAATTAAATCAGCCACTGTCGATCCGCACAGAAAGATTACCGCAATGTGAAATACTCCAGTACCTAATGCTCAAAAATGACGATGCAAACGTTAAATTATCACAAACAATAGACAATGTAAAACACTCCAGCCTTTTGCGAATAACACTATCAGTTTTAACAATTTATTTTATTTATAAACTGAACTTAGTGCTTACATTAATTTTTTTTTCTTGTATTATTTTAGGTTATGAAGCCGCTTTTACGGGCCAAAAACGATGTTTTGTAATTGTACGTTTCTTGGCTTGCTAAAACCGAAAATAATAACAAACAAAAAAAATCGACCCTTGCATCACCCCCTGTCGCCCCCTTACTACCCCCCGAAACGGGGTTGAATATTCAATTTTCATGCAAAATTGAGATGGATGTACATTTCTATGTTTTTTTGGGACGGTGTAACCGCAAATGACAACGAAAAGTACATTTGACCCTTCCGTCACTCCTAGCACACCTTTGCTACCCCCTAAAAATGGTTGAAATTTACCCTCCAGGAGGTAGTAAGGGGGTGACGGAGGGGTTAAACTTACCTTTTATTGTCATTTTCAATTGCAGCGCCCCCAAAAACGTAGAAATGTACATCCATCTATATTTTTTTTTTTCTAAAAAATCTATATTTTGGCATGGAAATTGATATTTCGGCCCCCAGGGGGTGTTAACGGGAAAATGGGCAATTGGAACCATTTTTCAAGGTCATATTCGGTTTCAGCGACCTCGAAAACATAGGAATAGTTGGGTCTCCCTTCTGAGTCACGACTCATTTTTTTTTGTGCCTGTGAATGAAACAAAATGATACCGAGTTGTTGTTAAATTATGAATAAGTTTATGTTAACAATGAAGCGTGATTTACACGTTCCAACAATGTTGCTCAATAAAAAATGAAGAATTAGTATATCGCGAATTTCATTTGAAATACAAGAGCAAATATATATACAAACAAAATTTTGTTGGAGTTTTTTGCGTTTTTTTTAACTTTGTTTCCATCAAAAAAATTTGTTGACTATAAAATAATCTCGACCCGAGTATATTTTATGGAAACAAACACAATAAAAATGGTGATATTTTCAAACTTCAAATTTTCATAGCAAAACAATAACAAAAATTGTCATGAGCGGTAAGTTTATTTTTTTGTAGTTTTTAAATGAGTCCGAAGCAAGCTTCGGTTTGCCACCTATGCCATCCACTGCCAAAAGTAAGTGATTTTTTTAAATTTAATACTTAAGGCGATGCCCCATGCACAAAAGTGCGGCATTTCAAACTATCAAATCCATATTTTGATATAATCGTTTTTTACTCGTATAATTGTGTTAAAATGATTTAATTTCATTAAACAAAACAATTTTGTCAAACAATTATGTCAAAGTATGGCTTGAAATGCTGGTTTGCCGTTTTGCACGTGGAATGCCCTTAATTAAACCAGGGCCCGTATTTTGCACAAAAAGCGAGAAGCGAGATTTTTGTCAATTTCTCACCTTTTACTTTGGTCCGACAGTGTTTTGCCGATTTTCCACAAATCGCCAAAAGTAAAATGCGGAAAATTTGAGCAACATTTTATTAGTTGTCAAAGTTACATTTTTGTGGTAAACGGTATCAGTGTGTTTTTAATTAGTTTTATTTTAAATTAAGTTGTTTTAGTCAAACTAAAAAAGAATTTGCAATTATGGATAATTTACCAATAGTACCCCAAAACGATTGCAAAAATCATTTGCGAATTCTTCGGGCTACGTTGAGGGATGAGTTAAATCCGTTTGATATCGACGCAGCGAGGTAAGTATACATAATTCCTTATACATTATTAAAATTATATTGTGAAAGTAATATGAACTTTAAACTCAAACAAATTTTTTAACTAAAGGTTTCGGGAACTGTATCGTTTGCCAAAAGGTTTAGCAATCACCCTGGGTTAACTCGATTGAGGTATTTTTTGATCGACAAACATACCGCACTGCAATACCAGTCCACATTCAAATATTAACGGCCACCGAGCCAATTAGGAATGAACTTTTTGACAAATAAGTCACAGATAAAAGTTTCCGATTAGAATCGTCTCAAAGATACTCTCAACGAAACTTCTTAATGATAACATTCACCTTCCTAATAGCGAGGGGGAATTTTATTCGGTTAAAAATATGTAAGTTTAATTTTACCAAGTTAAAATTACAAAACATTTTGTTTATTTATCTAATTTGAAAGTTCTATGATAAATCAGGAATAACAGGGATAATAGGGCTTATCGAAGAAACCCAAGTCAAAATCTGTGATTTAAACAAATCGTTTGAGAACATGTACGTCAACAGGAAGGGTTTTCACTCGATGAATCTTCAAATAGTAAGTAAATAAGCCCATAATGGAAACAATACATTAAATCTTTTTTATATTAACTGTTATATAATAGGTTTGCATATCCAGGATCATCACATGATTCATTCATTTTTAACAATAGCCATTTGTTGCATCATCTTAAGCAAATTATACAAATAACGGTGACACGTTTACTGGCAATTTATAAACATTTAATAATATTTACGACTAATTTCTGTTTCTGGTAATATTTCGTAATTCAATTCGTAGGCGATTCAGGATATGCCACACCGAGTTTAATAAAAAACATGCAAGTGTAAGAAGTACAGTGGAACGCTGTATAGGACTTCTCAAAGTTCGATTTAAGTATTTTAAGCTGGAATATTTGCAATAAGTTTATTCAATAAAGCAATATTTTTTATTTCAAGCTGTTTATTGGAAGAACGAGGGATGCGATACGACTCTTCAAATTTTGGTCACGCAATTAACGTGTGCTGTGTTTTGCAAAATGGTATCCATAAGAACCAACGAGACTGAGGAGGAATAAATTTCCAATGTAATTGCCATAGAACGACAAATGCAGAACGACACCTCATATTGAGGAGGTAGAGGGTGAAACAATTACGCAAAAAGGTAACCGTAGTCGAAACTGGCTAATGAACAAAACTTGTTCTATTTAAATTTTATAAAAACTCTACAAAATTAATTTAAAAAAATATATTTTAAACCTAATAACATAATACAATTTAATATAATACTACAATGTAATTAAAAATTAAATGAAATCGACTTAGTGTTTAATTTCGGTTTAATCTCTCGGGTAGAGTCTCTAACATCGTCAATTTTTTTTTTAATAATTCAATTGTTTGCAGTTGGTTTTGCATTGATCTGTCCACTGCTGTTCCTAGATATGGGATTCTGCGGGATTGTCTATTTAAAGTGGGGGTCGGATTGGATCTGTCGATGGGTGTGAATGTAACGGTCGGTGTGGATCTGTCCATGGGAGCGGATGTAACGGTTGGAGATGATGTTAGGATTGGAGGTGAGGTTATTATTGTAGTAGGATTTGTAAGAGTTGGGGTGATGCCGTTGTGGAAATGGGCCGGTGAATTGGTGTATATCTGTCGATCGATGCGGATGTGATGGTTGATGTAGATGTTAGGATTGAAGGGGAGGTTATTATTATAGTAGGATTTGTAACAGGCCGAGTGATTGTGGATGTCGTTGTGGGAATTAGTCAATGAATTAGTGTGGATACATCGATGGGTGCGGTTGTAGGATTCGTTTGGATAGGAACTGTAGATATTGCATAGAACGTAGCAGCTATGATAGTAGGCAAGCAATTTGGAACCTGTTCTGCAGCAGTTGATGCCTCTGTTGGACCTGATAAAGAAACAATTATTTTTAAAGGTATATTTGTCACGGTAAGTATTATCAAAAATCATATTTAATCCCCCTTCTGGAATATCCGGAAGCCCGTCAAATCTTCTACTCCATCACCATAATATGGTTATCTTGTTCGGTTAAAATCAAATTTGATTTTTATCCCCAACCAGTGCCCATACGATCGCTTTCTATTCGCTCTCACGCACTATATGTCAATTCAGCGCCTTGCGCTGACTGAAACATTGCATTTATATAGTCCAAGCTATTTTCAATTAATCACTGTCTTTTTTGACTGGAAGAACGGAAACAATCATTGTATATAACGGAAAGAAAAATTGTACTTTCTCACCATATAAAGACAAGAACGTGTGGTCTACTCGCATAGTGCAAAGCCGGCTTTTCTCGGTTTTTTCTAAGTGCAACATACGGGCCCAGGTAGTGCCGAGAGAACTACGAGTGCGTCGAACGAATTAATGACGAAGCAAATCTACCTCAAGATACAAGCCTTGGGTGTGGTCGCCAAACTACATGCGGCACTAAAAGATAGGACAGCGTAGGAATTTTTTGTGGAATATGTGTGCTCTGACCTCTGAACTAAAGAACCTGAGCAATGATTCTGGCAACGATGTGGGGTGGAAAATAATGCAAGTGAATGCAAAATCTGCAGATTGAATTTAAAAAAAAATATGTATTGGTTGCTTCCAATAGGCATAAAAGCCTCTTAAAATTAAAAGAAAGATTTTTTTTTTCGGTACGATATTTCATTAGAGCACTTCCCGAGTTAACCTTCGCATGGGCAGCACATTTTTTCTGCGCCCATGGGCAGGATTTACATGTGTAAATATTTATTTTTCTGTGTATTTTGTATGGAAATTTTTTAATTTTTTTTGTTTTTTTATATAAAATGCATATTTTAATATGTATAAAAGTAGGAAACCCATTACAGGATGTAATCGTATTACCGGCATCTCAACAATGCCGTCTAACAAAACCAACAAAAATGTTTATACAAGCCACTTGCATGCATACTACTTTATATACATTCAAACAAAATCAGTTTCATTCATTCATACAAAACCAACACAAATGTCTTATACAAGCAAAACCAACACAAATGTCTTATACAAGCCATATTATTGCCATACAAACACAAAATAAAACCTACTATTTCTGTAAGTATTAGCGTCATATTACAGTATAATCTTTACATACTTTGATTTTAAATTTTAGTTTGTATCAAAAACAGTATAAAATATCACTAACACTGACAGGAAATAGTAGGTTTTGGATTTAATAATATGCGTGCGTCACGGAAATAATATGGCTTGTATAAGACATTTGTGTTGGTTTTGATACAAGCCATATTATTTCCGTGACGCACGCATATTATTAAATCCAAAACCTACTATTTCCTGTCAGTGTTAGTGATATTTTATACTGTTTTTGATACAAACTAAAATTTAAAATCAAAGTATGTAAAGATTATACTGTAATATGACGCTAATACTTACAGAAATAGTAGGTTTTATTTTGTGTTTGTATGGCAATAATATGGCTTGTATAAGACATTTGTGTTGGTTTTGATTCATAGGCAAAAATAATTTTTGAACATAGTGTGTATTCTATTATGTTCTTTTATTGTTTTTGTTTTTTACGTGAATGTATTGCAAAGGAAATCTTTACCCTTCTATAGCTTTGAAATCCGCCCACCTAAAGATTTTAGCCATACCACCTTTTCCTTATCTGATCAAGGTCTCTAATTCTGTCTTTGTTTCATGAAAATCGGATAAGTACTTTCCGACTTAAAACTTGTTAACAGACATCAATAGCGGGGATATAAGACATCTTACTCGCTCTAGCGCTTCGCTTGAGTTGAGATGCCTAAAATAACAAAATCAAAAAAATAACTGTTTTTAATTTAATTTTTTTTGTAACAATACCGAGAAAATAACTGTATTCTATTGATTTTTGTCATTTGTCGTTAATGTTTTGTTCAGTTTAGTGTTGATATTTGAAGAATTAACTAGGTACAGTGTATTTTTATTATATTACCGAATATTTTTACTAGATTAAATAGAATGAGCGATTTTAAGTTTTTGACTGCCTCCCAGATGTCTAGGTAAGTGATTAATATAATTGTTGTTTTGATAATTGCAAATTCATCATTTTATTTATATTTGATATCAATTATTTTATTGTTTAGATTAAGCCTTGAAGAACGTGAGGCTTATTTAGGCCAGGTTATCGACATCGAAATAAACGATGAGGAAAGGAGCCAGATGGAGGACGATGGTAGAAACAATGATGATGAAAATTGGTTGACGGGCCCAGATGACTGTGAATCAGATGCTGAAATTGCGGAAGCCGAAGTTGAAATTGGTGATGGTGGTGATAGCGATAACGACAGTCACATCGATGATGAAAGTGACAGTGAGGCAGAGCAATCGAATGAATACGGGCAAAACGAAATACCTGGAGGATACTTTACTGGAAAAGATGGCACACGATGGCAAAAGCAAGCACCGCCACTTCAACGTATTAGACAGCAAAACGTGTTTCGTGACAACCGATTTAACCTTCACTCTGTGTATAGCTTACTATAACGTTGTCTGTGTATAGGGGTCAATCTGACCCCATGGATCACTTCATATATTTCATAGGCAAAGTAAATAAAAATTGTTTATTTTTTTATTACAAATTTATATTTTTATTGAAAAAGTAATTACATTCACAAAAAATAACTTAAATTAGTCAAATTTATGTTTTAACCAGATACGTCATCTAAAACCACTTAATGTTCAACTGAAACCATTCCCTATTCTTTGAAGCATTCTATGCATAGGATTTTAGTGTGGTTTGGGCAAGATAGCTCATTACAAAAATGACATCTTGTTCTGGATTTCATATCAGATAATCAAAGGGTGCAAATAAATTCTTGGTCGTTTTCTAACGGTCTTAGCCGCCACTTTTTCGCCTGTTGATTTCCGTCTTATTAGTAACACTATAATCTATTAGATCGATTGCTGTCCTTACATTTTTTTTTAACTTTCGAGGGTTGGAGAGATGGCTTGCACCAGTTGCATATCCAATTCTTTTAGAAACGATTTTCTTTAGGATACAACTTTCAAGTATTATTTGTACTAAGCTCTTTGGGCAAATCGGTTTTGATTTGTAGGATTGTTCCAATTAGTGTCGGTTTTTTTCTGCAAAAGTAGCTCGGCTAAAGTACAAATAGTGAAAAAGTTGTTCATAGTAATTGTTCTTCTTTTGTTGACGTGAAGTGCGGATATCCGATGAACTAAATTCAAGGCGTAATTAACCGAATCAGGCCTCCCTGGTTGCCCATCAATATACACTTCTGAGTTCAATGGGTAAGAGATCTTTGCGTCGCGTCGCTAAAATATTTTAATTCCATACTTCCCTGATTTTGATGGTACGTATTGTCGGGAAGAACATCTCCCTCGTGTTAGAATCAATTGTTCATCAATAGTTGAATTTGATGACGGTTTATAAGGTTTTCGAATGTTTGCCAAGAACATTTTCCATATGGTTCAGAATGCTACCAATCTATCTGTTTTTAGCGGCTCCTGTCGGATATCATAGCTCATATTCACCAATATTTCTGTGATGGTTTTTTGGAAAGCTAGTAACTGAGTTATTCGATTTTTTGCTGTTTGCTCCGTGAAGCCTTCCATTTCCCGCAGTAGTAGAAAATCGCATATTCTGGTCACATTTGAAATATTTAGGCTCCAGTTTCGGAACCATTTTTTTATTTTGGGCAGAACACCATATACCAGTAACCGCTTCTTCATCTTCAAAAGTGGCAGTTTCATCATTTCCCTGTTCATTTTCTCGATCGTCAGTGCAAAGTTCAAAATTGTCATCATCATCAAAATTTATCGGTTCATCCTCGTCGTAATCACAGACGTTTATCGGCTCAGCATGTACAACTCTCGTCGCATTTTGAAAAATCCACTTCAATATTATCGTTCGCTATTTCTCCTTCATCTGACAGTCTCACTTACTAATTAACAAAAAAATGCAAAAAACATCACAGGCATACTTTACAATACATTCATAAACATAAAAATTAAGTCATTTTTTGATTTATATAGAAAATAGTAGTTACCTACATGGAAATAATTTGGGATCATTTTGACCCCAGTACACAGAAATGCGCTTGGTTCATTTCAGACTATCGTAATTACCAAATTTACAACTAATTTGGACCCGCTTTTCATTGTATTGCGTGTATAAGATATTAGTTGAGGCTTTCTTTTAAGGCATGAGCCATTCAAATAATAAAAAACGCAGTTTTTTCTTTTTAAAACCGACTGGGGTCAATTTGACCCCAATACACAGAGAGAAGGTTAAAGGACCCAATCCGGTAACAAAATCTGAGCGATGTGGAAACATTCTGCACAATCTTAGATTGCTCAATTACCTCGGCGATATGCCGTCTTACAAATCGAAAGGCAGAGTCTATTTTTCAAAATTATAATGAAAAATACCCGGATAAGATGAAACAATTATGGCGAAAATTGGACGAAGGGGAACTGTTGGCATATTTCGGAATCCTTTTAAGCATGGGAAGCCAACGGTCGAACTACGAATGTTTAGACTGCTTGTGGAGAAAAAATTGTTACCCTCTTGCCAACCTGCGTCGGAGCTATCGGCCCCATGAAAATATTACCGTTGATGAACAATTATATCCCTTTCGAGGTCGTACAAAGTTCACCCAATATATACCATCGAAACCTGCAAAATATGGTATCAAATTATGGTGGGCTTGTGACTCAAAAAGTAGTTATCCGTTGACAGGTCAAATTTATACTGGCAAAGTTGGAAATACCAGGGACATAAACCAGGGAGAGAGGGTTGTCAAGGATTTAGTTGGATACTATAAAAATACAGGAAGGAACATCACAATGGACAATTTTTTTACCACTGTATCATTAGCCAACACGTTGCTAAGTTGGAAGCTGTCGATGGTAGGAACCATGAAAAAAATAAGACATGCCTGCCACATGAATTTAAGGCTTCGTCATGCCGAGAAGTTTTGTCATCTAATTTCGGCTTTGGTGAAAATAAAACTATTTGTTCCTATGTTCCTAAAAAGAACAAGGCGGTAGTTTTGCTCTCTACCATGCATTTTGATGATAAAGTTACTGAAATAAAAAAGAAACCCGAAATTATACTATTTTATATGCAACAAAAGGAGGTGTCGACACAATGGATAAGATGTTAGCCCAGTACACAACAAAACGAATGACAAATAGGGATGGCAACGATATATCGATATATCGAATATATCGATATATACATAATATATATCGATAGATTTTATTCGATATTTTTCATTTGATATATATCGATATATCGAACGGAAAGAGCGATATATATCGCTTTTAGTTTTACCATCACACCAAGTGGCCAAAACTCTTCTAGATAATTTATCAACAGAGTTTTAGAAGAGATTTGGCAAAGTTGAAGATGTTTATGAACCGTAGATAGGTTCTTGATCCTAGATTTAAATTAATACATTTTACTGATAAACTTCAAAGTAATAATATGTTACAAACAATTTACGAGGAGAAATATCTAGCTTAGCCGCTCTGGATGAAAGCAGTGGAGATACCTCTGAATCAGAATCCAACATCGAGGAATTTGATCTTTGGTCACATCATAAACATATTGTTAACAGTAAACGCCTAAGAGTAGGACAATATAGCAATGAAATTTCCAGATATTTCTCAATGCCGGTTGCCAATCTTCGACATGACTCTGCAATGATTTGACAGGACATGAAAGCAGTATACCTAAATATGTACAAGGTAGCAGAAAAGTACCATGGACCGGTAGCAACTTCCGTACCGTGTGAGCGACTTTTCTCAAAGGCAGAAGCTATTGCTACTAAAGCCCGCAACACGTTAACGGGAAAACGTCTCTCAAAACTCTTATTTTTAAATTCCTTAAATCAATAAATAAAAATTAAAATAAGAAACTAATTACGTGTAATGTTTTTGATATTTACTTTTCATGCATCCTTAGAAATTGTTTTTTTTTTCAATATATCGATAAATCGATATATTGAGTTCGATATATTTGTATATCGATAAATAGCAAGGTCGATACATCGATATATCGACATATCGATATATTCAACCAAATTGCCATCCCTAATGACAAAACGTTGGCCGCAGGCCTTATTTTTCAATTTTTTGGATATAGCGGCTCTTGCATCATACATAATATATGCTGAAAATAATCCATCACATGTTACGGCAAAAACAGGTAGTTATTATAATTTTTTGTTTTTGTTTACTACTTATTATAATAATTGCTATCGTAACTTTTACTATTTTTAGGTGGACGTCGGGAATTTATCCAGGTATTAGCCGAGAATTTATGCCGTCCAGTGATAATAAATAGGGCACAAAACCCCCGAACGACCGCCTACTTTCCGACTAAAATTGCAATTGAATGTATGCTGGGATATAGTATTGAAAGTATGAGGCATCCCAATACAGATGAATTTATGGCTGACGAAGATGATCGAGGTCATTCTAAAATAAAAAGGAACCGCTTCATCTGCTATCACGAAGCAAAAAAACGAAAACGGGTGACCAGAAAGATTTGTGTAGAATGTAGGAAGCCAGTCTGCCTTGAGCATAGTCTCACACAAACAAAATGTGAAACTTGCTACAAAAAATAATTTTTAGTATGCCTTTTTTACATATGTATAACGCTTGAAATAAAGAAAATATTGAATATATGAAATATTTGTCTTTACTTACTCTTATAAATAATCCTACGTTTGCACTTCCAATTCAGATTACTAAAAAACTTTCATACATTTTCACATAAAAAGCAAGAAAACAAATTTCTTTACAAATGTAAATCCTGCCCAATTGATCGAAAAAAACTTCAACTTGCTCTAAAAACTGTCAAAAAACAAAAAATGATAATGGTTTTTTGCATTTTCCAATCAAACTCAAAAAATTAGACACTGACTAGCAAGTTTTTCCAGGTAGAATAAAATGCGACGAAATTATTCAAAACGGAAAATTGAGATCTTTACATTTGTAAATCCTGCCCATGCGAAGGTTAAAGTAACATTGATGAAAGTACCTGCTCCCTTATATTTGATACCTGGAAATAAATAAAAACAAGAAACACTAGAAAAAATATTTATAAAAAAATTATTTGAAAACTAATAGTAATTATCTATTAAGCTGAAGTGGCTCGAACTTCTAGAAGCTCCTCATTTTGATATTTTCTTTACTGAAATAAAAAAAAAATTCTTAAATTATAATTTAGTCCAATTCTATGTGTGGCATATTTTACCTCTGATTTGTTAAATTTTATCCTTTTGCCATGGTACTGCTCCTTCAATATTAAAATAATTGGCACACCAAGGCAAAGTATTAAAAATGTTAATATATTAATGATAAATAAAAAAACCTATTGCGTATTTCCTTTGCCTCTTTTGTTGGGTTGAATGATTTTGTCTGCATGCCTCTCAGGTTGCCATTAACTTCAGCTCTCCAAGTCCCATCGGGTTGAGATGTATAGTATTGGAGAGGTCTGCTGTCTCAACCAATTTTTTTTCTCAGCTGTATCAACCTGTAAAATTAAAATTATTTAATTGCAACTATTATTCAAACGAACAAAACACTGACATTTGCAATAATCGGTTATCTAAGGGCGTGTTTTTTTAATGTCGGAAAAATAAGAGAGGACAGATAGATAGTATGTCGAAGAAATTCGATAAATATTTTCTCTGATATATCCGAGAAAAAATAAATGATAGTTTTTTTAGTGTCGTAGAAATTGTAACTTCTTCTCTTACGAATTGAGGTTACTTACACTTCTATAATATGGTGTTAAGGTTCGGTTACCACATCGATTATTCCTCGAGGAAGATCAATTTTCCATCCAAATACTAATAAAACCTCGCAACACGTAATATATTATATTTATTATAAACAGTTTACTTTAATTATACATAATGGTTTTTATGTTTTTCCGTTTAATTCTTCCTTGTCAATCTTTTCTGTTCAAACCCGCGTCTCTTTCTGTCCTTTTTTATTCTTTTTTCTCTTTTCTTTTTATATCGGACAAGGTGCGTTCATAACACGCCAACGGATGCGTTCCAAAATGATCTGGTTATTTACACAGATACGGAGGACGTTACAAAATGTCGTTTTATTTAATCAAACATTTTATGTTTTATCTAAATGCACAACAGTCGTAATGTTTGAGTTTATAAAAAAGTGCATTGCTGTTAAACAACAATCCGAATTCAAACATTCTCATATAATTTTGGAACAGCATTGGGTCTGAGATTTTCAGCGGCAAAACAACATTTTGAAAAGCTCCAGTTTTGTACCGCTCACAATAATAAGGGCGAACCCAATATTTTCTTTTATTTTGTGTTTTTCGTGACCACTTTCACTTTCAAAATCTTCGAATATGATATTCGTCAAAAAACTATCTTCTTCACATTCACTGTCACTAAATATTATATTTAGAAGCTCATTATCACTTAGCTCCTCCATATTTATATTTTATATTTACTATTTAAAGAAATATGTAAAGAAGAAAGTCCGTTTTGGACCGTTACTATCTGTCAACATTTATTTTGTCAATTTTATACCGCTAACAAATTATAGCATGCCCGACCTTTTTGTTTTATACTTTTTTCTTTTCATCATTTGTACATTTTTTCTATTGCGTGTAGCTCTAAAGCCTTGTTCAGACTACGTTAGTAATTTAGTCGACTAGCGAGTATTTTAGTAACTAAATGTGTCTGAACACCAACATTTTAGTCGAGTCCCCACCACTCTTCAAAACAAAACAAAATAAAAACAAAACAAAAAACAATGCTAACATGTTGATTTAGTCGAGATCATTAATTGCCGCAAGGATGTCGTCTCATTGCAGCGAAGAAACAAGGAAATATAAAGAACATGGGTGTCTATTTAGTTTGTTGCGTATACTCTTCATTTTGAAACACTACCAAGCGCGGATCCAAGGCCTTTTCTGTCAGGGGGCCCTTTTTTAAATTTGTGGTACAAATCAATTGTCGAAAAAGCAAATGTATTTGAAATTGAAGGTTTAGTAAGAAATAGTTCATTATTCAATTAGCATATAATGAAAGCTACCGGCAAATAACATTGTATTTTATAATCAAATCCTTAAATATCGCTAAAATAATTTTCTTCGACATTTTGACGTCACAGTTTAATAATAATAAAATTTAAATTTAAAAATATATTCAGTCTCATGTTTAAATATAGCAGTTATAAATTGTTTAAACTTATCTAATAATAAAATCTAATATTCTCGGCCTTTGGCCGAATTTATTAATCACATTGTCAATATTTTCTTCCAACTCTCTATGTATGTATATTTAATAAAGCTAAACCTACCAATTGGTCTTAACTAATTGAATTCCGCAAATATGTTTTTAATCTTTTATGAGTTGAAAAACTTCTTTCTGCAGATGCGATGCTTATAGGCAATGACACATACATACGGGTTGGGTACAGTTGCCTGTATGACAAAATACAGTTTACAAAATCCCGTATACATAATACCGTATTACAAAATCCCGTATTCCAAAATCCCGTATTACAAAATCCCGTATCCCAAAATCCCGTATGCAAAAATCCCGTATTCTATCATGATACATCGGCTTAGGTTAGGTTAAAAATCCCGCGATTTTTAACCTAACCTAAGCCGATGTATCATGATAGATTACGAGATATGTGGTCGTGTATGTCTATGTGTGTGTGTATATATTTGTGTATGGGTCATAAAAATCAAAAAATTACAAGGGACAGGAGCTTGAAATAGAAAAAAACAGAATATTTACTCCAATAAAAAATAAAATCGATTTTATAAAAGAACTAGCTGGAGTACCCGGCTTTGCCCGGGATAAATGAATTTATTTTATTTTAGCAAAGTAATAAACTTCAAATTTTTCATCTGTACCTATTAAAGTAAATAAAATTAAATAATTGTAATTTCAAAGTGTAAAGAAATCGAAGTCCTTGATGTAAATAAACGATAACAACATTTTAGTAATAACATATATTGAAATAAATAAGATTAAATAATGGTACCTACAATAATTCAAGCCAGAGCTGCTGGATAATGTTTCGTGTTTTACCATCTTTTGCATAGATAAATAGTTTTATTGGATTACCGACTTGGGAGCAAGCCACATATATTTAACTATGAAAGAAGCATTCATACTCTAAATTTATTCCAGCTGTCTTCAACGATTGTCCATGTGCCTTATTGATGGTGATAGCAACCGCGCAATTCGAACAGGATGTAGCCGTTTGAACTTAATTGGAGTGTTCGAGGGCATCTAGATCCACGGGCCTGAAAAAATGTAACTGCCTCGAAATTTTACAAACATTTTTTTTTTGGGGCACCTAGACCCAGGGGCCGGACCCCTTCGAAAATACTACGAAACCTGCTCATTTTGGTATAAAACCCTTTATTCATTTTTTTAATATAGATAGATCATGAGTAATTTAGTTTTAAATTAAATAATAATATTTCTAAAACTATTTATTAAAAAAAATTACAAAAAATAGTTACATAGAACCTAAAATTGTAATTTGATTAATCCCGTAAAAAAATTCATAATGCGAGATTTTGAAATACGGGATTATGAAATACGGGATTTTGTAATACGGTTTTTTGTGATCTACGCGATTTTGTTCATTCTGGATTTTGTAATACGGGCATTAGTACCGATCCATAGCTTGTTCATCCACGGATAAATATCTTCATTCAAATTAAATAAAACATCCTCTAAACTGGAAAACATATTTGATGAATGTTTTGTAGATTCTTTTAATTGACATAACTCTGAATATAATTGGTACTGAACATTAGATGAATCTGTAATATTGTTTTTCAAACTTTGTGACACATTTTCAATTTTCGTTTTCTAATTCTAATAGATTTTTTAGAATACAACACATAAATATATGCGAAAATGGAAAAACATTATTTATCATAAAAGGTAATTTATCAAATTTGGAAGGGGGGCCATGGCCCTATGGCCCCCCTCTGGATCCGCCCTTGAACACTACTCACTCACTTGTAACTTGTACTCGACTGTAGTGCGAACGTTTTTTGGTCAGTTCATCGATTTTAGTTACTAAAATACTCGCTACTCGACTAAATTACTAACGTAGTCTGAACAAAGCTTAAGTCCCAACATAAAAAGTTGGAAAAATATTGTTGGAACGTGAAAATCACGCATAAAAGGCCAAGGCTGACTTTAGTACAGATGATTTCATTGTTGTTCTAATATCTCAAAATGAATTTTCCAAATATTTTCAAAATATGCAAAAAAGATTACTTTAATGCATTTTTAGAGAAATCTTGAAAAAATTAAAGATTTTCACACCTTTTTTAGTGTGAACTGTATTTATTATCAATTTAACCTTATTATTGGCCCTGCGTTTGATAAACTAATTAATTTGCGATAAGAAAACGTGTATGTGAGTGGCTGGGAACAAGCCAATAAAGTATTGGTTATGACGACTTTTGTTGTAAAGGGTCTTATACTTGTGCAATGTTTCCCGTGAATATACATATGTAAATATGGACTGTACATTTCGACACTATTATGATTTTCACTCGAAACAAGAAAACCACCAGATTTATTGTAAATTTTGTTAATATTTATTTGTAATCTTTTAAAATTAAATTTTTATACAGACCTTTGGCTTATGAATTCATAATGAAAAATATAATTCGAAACTTTAAATTGTAATATTTGGTTACTAGTTTAAACGAGCGATTTATTTAAACTAATGATAACAAAATAGTATATTATTCAACGAGCATATAATGATAGCTATTATTCATGACAATGAGTGAATATAATAGCCATTATATGCGAGAAGAATGCGATACTTTGTCCACTATTATTTATTGAACTATCGTGTTCGGTGATAGTCTTAAAATTAACATTTTTCTTCGTTTACAAAATTTTTGTTTGAATGCATAAAAAAATACAAACCGCAACATCGGAAAGTAAACCAAACCAAATGTCCTTCATTTAAAAGGAAAAAATAATCAGGGGCTATTTGTGAATTCGATTCGAACGTATTCGAGTCTTCGAATTATTGAATTCTTATTTGAATCAAACACGAATCTTATACCTCGAAGAGTCGAATACGTTCGAATCGGATTTACAAACCCTCCTCCCCCCCCCCCCTAACATTTCATCAAGATACAAGCGTTTCAAAATAGCGTTTTTTTTCGAAAAAAAAAAATTGTGGCGTTTTTCCTTTGGCGCAGTGTACTTGTATTAAGCCTTATTGAAATATGCCGTACTGCACCTTATGGCGGGATCTTTGCTAATGCTTTATTCATTTTTATAAAATACATTTTGTTAAAATGTATCTTTTTTATAAAAAATTCACTTTTATATTTTTTGATTTTAGTATGAAAATTATAAAAAAAAAATATTTTTTTAAAATGTTGGCGCGCTCAGTAACGCGTTTCAAAACTCAAATTCTCCTTCACCAGAATTTACCTCACAACCTATTCTTAGAGTTTCTCAAAAAAAGTCAAAAGTGGATTATATTAGAAAAGATGGATTTTGTCAAAATGGATCGTGATGTAATGGATTTCGTGAGTAACCCCTTATGGGTGCACTACATTCCTTACGGAAATATGCCATAATGAACATGCTGTAATCCACGTTATGCCGTATTGTCGTATTTCATACTGAAACATAATGAACGGATCTCTTTGACATGAAAGAATCATCCATTGGTTTAATTAAAAGTGAATCAAAATCTAGTTTGTTACGTTTTTGATGACCTAGTTATCCTGTAAATCAAGTATGACGTTTCATCATGAAATCATACATCTACACGTACTATATATTGGCAAAATGCATCCTTTTAAAAATAACATAAAAAATTTGATCTTAATTAGCGATTTATTCTTTACCAAACATAACGGCAACAGCAAACATTAAATTGACAAATAATTTTCACCTCTTTAATAAATTTTCCCAATCAAGTCTCCTTCTTTCTGTCTATTAATCTCTCGGTTTTTGATCCAAAAGATGCACATTTTTGTAACATTTAAAAATGTGTTATAAAATGAAAATTTTTATTTGATTTTCCGTCTTCGACGCGTTTGTTGTAATGTATTTCGACAAAGTTGGGAAAATATTTTTTCCAAACAATTTTCCTTCAGTGCTGTTTTTGTTTTAAAGTTTATTATTTATTTGAGTGAGGAATGCGGCAAAAAATAAAAAGTAACAAAAAAAAAAACATTTTGTTTTTGTTTTTTCATTCATCATAAAAAACAATAAATTTAATGTTGTTGAAAAGTTTGTTGGCAAAACGGAAAGCATAAAATGAACAAAGTACATATAACGCTCACCAAAACTTGGAGAAATTTTCATTAAGTTTTGCTTCTTAATTATTATTTATACAAAATAAATACAAAATGATGTTGTTCGTACTTTGTATATTAGTAAATTAAACAATTATAATGTTAGGTAAGTAATTCATTTGATATGGATAGAATATCAAGGGTGCCGAAACAGATCAACGATTTTGTATCGCTCTTACCGCTTCTTCTGATAGTACCACAAATATTAAAAACAAGCAAGATTTTTAAACTCAACCGTTTTGTCAATGTCATTTTAATTCGTCGGTATACCTTGGCTTAGAAGATGACAAACCCCCGCTTTTCCAGAATATTTTTAAATGAAATCTTCCTTTTCCATAATTTCTTCTCTTCTTTTACAATGCGCTACAGTCAGTGGCAGCAATTAATACGAAACTTAAATGTAATGAACGATTCGCTACATTAACCGGAGGGTTTTTTTGAAATAAAACTCATTAAAATCAATTTAATAATCAAAAATTGTATTTGTGGCATAAGTTCGGTTTATGACATTTAATGTTTGAAAATAATTTTTTTAAAATGTTGTCCGTGAAACGTTAATGGCGCAAACTACAGAGCAATGATCAATGAATTTTTATTGCCAGAAATTCAAGATATTGGTGTAGTCGACTTGTGGTTTCAACAGGATGGTGCAACGTGCCACACAGCAAACCAAACCATCGATTTATTGAATGAAAATTTTAATGAGAACATCATATCAAGAAAGGGACTCGTGAATTGGCCTCCAAGATCTTGTGATCTGACGCCGGTAGATTACTTTTTATGGGGGTATCTGCAATTACTTGTTTATATCGATAAACCACAATCGATTCCTGCATTAGAAGCTCGAGCTGCATTAGAGTGCTCGAAAATTGGACCCATCTAAGAGCTAGTCGTGGACAACATTTAAAAGAAATTATTTTCAAACATTAAATGTCATAAACCGAACTTACGTCACAAATATAATTTTTGATTATTAAATTGATTTTAATGCGTTTTATTTCAAAAAAAAAATTCCGGAAGCTGTTATTGGATCACCCTTTACATTTATTGAACTCATTTTATTTTATTATTATGTAAGTATTGTTTTGTAAATTCAAAGTGACTTTTAATAAGACAACAAAGTAATTATATTAAAACAGTCATCAATTTCCGAAACAATCCTTACATAACAATAAAATAAAATGAGTTCAATAAATGTACAACCAGTCATTTTAACTGGTCGGTATATTTAGTGTTAAATTGGAAATAAAGTCAATTTCCCATTTCCATTTACTTTAATTCTTCCTCAACGATGCTCCTTCAAATAATTCGATCCGCCGCAAGAGAACACCAGATATGGTGACCAAATGTGTTTAGGTCCCTTTCGACGTCATCCATAGATCGGGATGGTGGTCTCCCACGAGGTCCTACTTTCGTTGGTGAAAACTCGAATGTCTGGTTACTGGTCCAATTTTGTAAACGAAGAACGTGCCCAAGCCATCTTAGCCTTGACGATTTTTTGAGTTAATGTCGACTTTATCGAGATCATTTCTGATTTCGCGATTTATTCGCATTTTGTATGTGGCTCCCTCTTTAATGGGACTGAAAATTCTTGTTATGCGATCTTACACTTATATGGTTACAGCGATTTTCTGGATATTTTGTGCTGTCAGTGTCCAAGACTCGCAACCAAAGGTGACCATCTGGTCTTTTCAGCGTCTTGTAGATCTCCAATTTTATTTTGCGCGATATAAAAGGAGATTTAAATATTTTAATATTGACGTAAAATGCTCGATAGCCTGCTGTGATCCTCGATGAAATGTCCACAGAATCGAAGTTTTGCTCAGTGGTCAGTGATCTTAGGTATTTGAACTCAACCACCTTTTCATATTGTGTTTCACCTTTTAATTTGTATTCATATATCTAAAAAGGCGCTACGGACAGTGGCAGCAGTTAAGGGCCAAATACAAGAAAACACGTCATCGAATTTTTATCTAAAACACATATATTAAATATTTTTACTAACGATAGATGGAGTTATAGACACTAAATTAAAAAAAATATTCAAAACGATTTTCTCTTTTACGGCTAGTTATTTTATTATATACATAAAAATTAAAAACGAAAAACCCAAACAAAGTTTTAAATGCTTCGTGTTTTTGTCGAATCCACATTTGCTTATTTCTTTTGACTTTCATTAATGTAAAGGGAAGAAAATATGAATGAAACATTCAACGGCAATAAAAATTTTACCAAACATATGCAATTATGCATGTATAAAAAATAATAAACACATACAAATAAGTCTCATAAATTTTAATTTTTTTTACGGGATATTTTGGTTTCGTCTATAATTCTGCGGTAACAAGGCATAACGTAATAAGTCGAGTTATTCCATATTGCATTTTATTTCAAATTTGAAATCTCCATATTCGAATTCATATCACATCAATTTTTTGTGATAATTTAGGTTCAGCAACTACAAACAACCGTAATAATCATTTAAAAAAGCAAGAATTCAAAAAACTCATATGATTTTGAGTATTAATCTATGATTTCTTTGAGTAGACAGTTGAAGAAGATACTGAGAACTGAGAAGTTTCTGCAGCATATTTTGATAAAAAAATCTGAATTCCAGGTTATTCGTAAAGAAATAAGTTCTTTTGGCGTCCAAACGATAAAATAACAGTATACTCGATTTGAAATTTCTAGTTGCCCTTTTATGTATTTGGCAATAATAAGGATGTTTTTCTTTAATTGCCACTTTGCCGGTATATTCGTCATAGGCAAGGAATTTTATTATTTTTATTTCGCAGCATCTAGTGGATGCAAGCCTTGCTTTGGCATTAAAGGGATATTTTACTTCAATTATTCCATCATGCCTAATCAATCCAAGACATGGATATTTTTGATAAATGAATTCACCGCATTTCGCTACTTCTATATTATTTTCTTTCGAAAATTGCTGTATCGCATTTTTTACATTTTCCATCCCGTATATTGTTGACTTAAAATAAATAACAGTAGTAAAGTTTCTATTGCGGCATATTTCTCCAAATTTTGTAGCAGTTAAACGACTCATACGCACTTGAAACCATTTCGCTTCATTGAACTGGTTTATAGTTGACCTTTCAATTCTGTCATGTTCAGCAGCTTCCGTTTTCAATTTTTTCAAAAAATCATTTCTAAGTTCGGTATACTCTTCAGGTGATTTATCCAAATTTTGACAGGTTTGATTTCCATATTCAGAGTCTTCTCCAAAAAACTTTAATTTTCTTTTTGTCGTTTTGGTTGATTTGTGGTGGCTCTTTTATTTAGTAGTAATCGTCGTTTTTCAAGTTCTGCTATTCTCGATTTTCAGCTGTAATTTGATGAATACTCTGCTAGATTATAGTGTCCCCTTTGACTGTTGTGTTGTAATACAGCGAACTTGGCTCGTGATGTGTATGATTGCCCACGGGAAAAATTAATTCTTTTGCCACCAACAGATTTTGCGACAATTGCTTTCAAACCTTCTACGGTATTTGAGTCGACATCGTACACAAGGCTTTTACTTTTAGAGTAGTATTTTAATCGCTTAAATAATCCACTAAATGCTTTGAATAATTCATTTTTCATAAATCTTTAATATATTTCAGGTATTTCGTATCGGTGACGGTTACAGAAATATGAGGCACATTTCCTGTGGTCTTGAAAAACGTGGAATGGGATATTTCTAATGTCAAGCGCAAGTTCCTCAATTTTTTCTATGGAAGAGAATTTTTAGAAAGTTTCCTTTTTTTAATTGCGCAGATTATGTCTTTGGAACATCGATTAATTTGATTTCGTAATAGTTTTCGTTGAATTATAGATTAGCTAGTGCGATTAGTACATACATAGTTCCTTTGCGTGCTTCCGAAAATTACGAAGTAAATGATTGCGACATTTAATTTTCTCTATGTGTGCATTTGCATATGGTTTAGCTCAGTGTTCGCAAGTAGTTGGTTATTAGCGTGCCAATAAAATTATTTTTTTAAATAACTGATTTTTCTGCGTGCCAAACCAAATCCGTAAAATATATTATTTTAAATATAATATTAAGGACCAGTCAAAATCTTGTCGTAAAACGATTCTGAATTTTAGATTTTAGAAGTTTTTCATTCTAGAAGGGTGACAATCTCCAATGGATGCCCCTTTTTCGCCACTAATACTAACGCAAAAGTGATTCTTAATTCTCGTAATTCTCTTTTTTACTAAACAAACCCTGAACTAAAATTAGCAGCCTACGAATAAAACATTGCTAAACTCGCACATTTTGAAACATATAAATATATGTATGTAGCATGTAGGTATCTAACAAAAATCGTTTGGAATGTTGCAAATATTTATCACCTAGTAATTTACTTTCGAACTTACTTTTAAACACCCAGTAATTTACTTCCGTATTTGTCGAAAATACTAGACATTCATTCCAAAGGTGGTTGTAAGGCCAAATTGATTTCGTGTTTTCCTATTTCTCCAGAATTTCAATAGTTAGGCTTTATCAAAATTCTAAAAACGTTTTCATTTTTTTGTAAAAATTAATTCGATTTTTGAGTACTTTAAAATTAGTTGGCGTGCCAGGCCAATTTTTAAACGTGCCAAATTTGGCATGCGTGCCACGTATTTGCGATCACTGGTTTAGCCTCTAAAACTTGTACGTATACGCTGGCATCGCCATCTGCAATTATTTTGTTGTAGCGCATACCATACAGTTCTTCTCTTTTTCTAAAACCTTCTACTAAAGCATCCCGTTCCATTCCAGTTGATGGGCCAGCATAGTTCGAATTGCATTCATGATGTTCAGGTTTAGCTTTTTACAATTCTGCTCTGCGACAAAGAATGCAATATTTATTACGAAGGGAACTTCTTATGATCGATCTTCTTTGTAGATTGAGCAATAATTGTTCCGACACCAGAAAGTGAGGTATAATTACTATTGTGTCCATATACCATCGAAATCTACGCTTTTCTCTTCAATTGCTATTTGTTTTGCTTTTCCATCGCAGCTTTAAACATTTCTCGGTCGCAACCTTTTTGAATGTCACGTTGAACTGGTTTTTGTAATTTATTGAATGTATTTGGTGCCAAATATAGTATGTCAATGACACCAAAAAATTCTTCTATTTGTTGATATCCAATACCGATTGAAATGCCAGCTAAAACACTTTGATAATTTATTAAGTTTTGATGTGGTTTCTTTTCGTTGGGATCTGGGACGAAATATTTTGAATTATGTTGCACATGTTACATTTAAAATAAAATTTGGAATTTAATCCGATTCTGCGCTCGCTTATAAACTTTAAATTCAGTAGGAAGCATCCGAAAGCCATATTGTGATTGCTAACTTTTATTAGTTCGTTGAAAAAATATTGCTTACCTAATATGCGTTTGCCATTTAATGTAGGTACGTTTTCCTCTTGAGCATTTTTTTCAGCTGTTTCAAATTCAATAATGAAATTTCTACCATTCAAATCAGGTTTTTGTTCAGGAAAAGGTTCAAATGTTGAATTTGCATCTGATAAATAATGGCATTCCTTTTTATTTTGATCAGATAAAACAAGCATACTCTGATTTTCATCCAGTTCCCTGATATGTTGCGTTTTAAATTCAATTACATAGTTTGTTAGCAAAACACCCACTGTAATAAGTCAAAAGAATGATGGTTTATATCAGGGGCGTCCAAGCCAAATGAGTATTTTTGACAAATTTTCAAAATAACTAGAGCATTAAAACTGCGATTAGAATAAAAAGCCAACTGGACAACGGGGTAATTATTTATGTATCTAGGGCCAAAGAATTTATCACTCCGAAATAAATGTGAAGATCACCGCAATAGTTGTTACATGTTGCAGCATGCGGCCCGCGGGCCGCATGCCTCAAAATGGAATAAAAATTGAGGTGGTCTTCAAACTCACCCCAGAGTAAAAAATTCTGTGGCTATGGATACATAAATAGTTACCGCGTTATCCAGTTGGCTTTTTTTTTTTCTAATCGCAGTTTCATTGCAATAGTTATTTTGAAAATTTGCCAAAAATACTCATTTGGCTTGGACGCCCCTGGTTTATATGTTTTTGGAATTTTCAGAAAATATAATTGGCGTATTCATTTTTAATTTTTATCGTGTTCCTTATGCAAAGAAATTGGACACATATATTTTAAGCGTTTTAAGCTCCAGTTGTCTTATTATGCGGCATTGAAGGTTTTGCATTTCGATTTTTTTTAGTTCTAGTAGTCACGGACAACAAATGGAAATCCCTACTAAATCTCGCATTACAAGGCCGTAAACATCCACAAAGGTATATTCACTGGCAAGTTTGAACCCCCTTCCAAATGGTGGTACCTATATTTAAAAAATATATGAAATCGAGTGATTCCATTTACTTAGATAAAACTCCTAATTGATTAATTTAGTATTTTTAAGGCCCTTCTAAAATAGTATTAGCTGAAAAAATATCGGTTTTAGAACAGAAACCAGATCCATAGCGCGTGACCGCTAAAACTAAAAAAATTAAAATGGAAAAGCAGTTCCATCTTCAATGCCCTATAACAGAACAACCGAAGTCCAGTCCACCGATCTCTTGATCGAACGATCTCAAATTGCACAAAAATTATAAAACACAATAAAACATCGAAACACAAAACATATA
This sequence comes from Tipula helvola, assembly GCA_963556165.1. Lineage (NCBI taxonomy): Eukaryota > Metazoa > Arthropoda > Insecta > Diptera > Tipulidae > Tipula > Tipula helvola. The sequence continues at coordinate 251,400,261 of OY744481.1, read as the reverse complement.
ATTTTTCCTTTCCAAAAATTTTTCATAAACGATCTAATTTTTTTTGTATGGCTCGAATGTTTTACGAAAAATGTAGATATGTATTATGTATGAATGAATAATGATTTATTTATTTTTGTTTCAAAACAATAAAAAAATATATAAGTATGTACATATTTGTGTTGTTGTAAATACAATAAAATTAATAAATATAAAAACTGTGAGTTAGAAGAGTAAAATAATAGTATGTAATTGAAGTGAGCAAGAAGAGTAAAACAAAAATTGTTTTGGATAGACGAAAAATTGGTTTAGCAAACTTCGTTTTTACTACATATACAAAATAAACTGCCATCTAAAAACAGTTTACAGAACTAAACAAAAAGAGATGAAGTAAAATTTTATCTTAGACGCAATTGATATTAATAATCAAAATAAACGATTTTATTAATTTTTTGCAATTTTCTCGATTAATAATTAAAAACTCGAAAAATGCCACCGTGAATAAATTCAGTTTTATCTCCTGCGCATTTTGATATAAAAAAATCTTAGTTTCATCGGCTGGTGTTTGAGAAAAGGTACATTTCCGTTGCCTAATTTGGCCAAAACTTGTCACAATTAAAATCAAATAGCAGGAAAACTAAGCGGAAAATTCGGAAAAGCCACCGTGATTAACTAAATAAAACCTCAAATAATATTTTAATAACGTTTGAGGAATGAAATATGGACAAATGTAAAATGTGTTTGTATTTGTATTGTACAACCAAAAATAAAAATTTCCTTGTTTTTAAATAAGGTGATTCCCCTATATTTTATAAAAAATACATTAAAACTGCGTCATTTTACGATTAGTTACAAAAATGTCGTTGTTAGAAGTAGATCGTCGTAAATTAATTTATAAATTTTGTCAGGAAAATCCAGACAAAAAAAAGAACGAGATTTTTCACTACTTCAAGGATCTTGGATTCAAAAAATCCTTTATCTACAAAACAATTAAACTGTTTGAGAATAATGAACCTGTGGAAAGAAAACCCGGCTCTGGTAAAAAATGTCAACTACAAGATAGCAAAGTTCGAATGAAATTGAAAGGTGAAACAGTGGGTCGAACTGCAAAATCGTACAGACAACTGGGTAAAAAATATCAAGTTGCCCCAAAAACTATCAAGAAATATTTACAAAGTATGAATATTCAACGCAAACCCAAAAAATCGGCACCAGCAACTACAGACAAACAATTAGCTACAATCAAATCTAGATTAAGAGTGCTTTCCCAAACATATTTCGCCGCTTCTTCAGCTTATAAATGTGTGATGGATGATGAAAGTTATTTCACTGTTGAAGGTAATGAATGACAGCCAAAATACTACTACGAGTCTCCCGATCACAAAGCACCAGAAAAGGAGAAGTTTATTCATAAGACCAAGTTTCCAGGTAAAGTTATGTTGTGGTTGGCTATTAGCGAACGAGGTGTCAGTGACCCAGTATTTTTCAAAAGTGGTTTAGCGGTTAATGCGCAAACATACACAAACAAATGTTTACCTGTGCTTCAGAAATTTATAAATAAATATCATAAAAATGATAAAACGATTTTTTGGCCTGATTTGGCATCCTCACATTATGCCAACGCAACGTTATCTGATTTACGTCAACGCAGAATCGAATTTATCCCTAAAGACTATAACCCACCAAATGTTCCACAACTAAGGCCCATTGAAACTTTTTGGGCAAATCTGAAGAGAATGGTATACAGCAATGGATATCGTGCGAAAAATGTTGAATGTCTTATTAGAAAGATAAAAAGAGATTTAAAGAAGATCGATACATCAGGAACACAGGCGGCTATGAAAAGAGTGCCAGAAAGGATCAGGAAAGTGAATCGATATAGAACGCAAATTTTTCTGTAAATGTTATCTAAGAATTAAAGTTTTAAATAAATTATGGATTAAAATCGTTTGATTAGTAAATAATTTTTTTTTTACTTTTTTTTGTTTGTCCATATTTTATTCCTCATACGTTATATGGTTTGCGCTGATACGATCAGTAATTCTCTAGAAAAGGTACACTTTCTTCAAGCATTTTTTGCATTTTTCGTGTATTGGGCCCTTAATACGAAACTCAAATAATGAACGATTCCCTACTTTAAATTGGAAATATAGTCAATTTAATATTTCCATTTACTTTATTACATTGATTCAATTTTTTTTTTAATGTCAATGGATTTTATTTCCATGGATAAAAGAAAAAATGCTAAATGCCTGCGTAAAGCTGGTCTCCTCGCCAGCCGAAGTTAAGATGGATACTGCGGTGTTCAATAACAAAATACAATGCAAATTTGACCATTATACATATCTAAGCTGAGATTAAACAGTATATGGAAAAATCAATCCCCAATTCAGCAATTGTATACATTTATCGGTCAACTACCATTTTACATTACAATGGGGAACCTGACAAACATATTGTGTCATCAGTGGTTTATGCTATTGGGCTTATCAATTTAAGGAGTTCATGCCATCGAATCGTCAAAGTATTTGAATCGTTTATTCTTGAAACGGTTTATGTCCACTTTTTCAAATTATTCAGGAAATAAAAAAAAGTTTATATTGTCAGCAAAAATAGGTTTAAGAGGGAATGTTGATGAAAATTGGAGTCACTATGAAATTGTAAGTTGAATTTTGGGGTTATTTGTCAATTATTTTAGCTGATATGCTCATTTTTAAAGCATGGATATGGGCCCTTTCAATTATAAATACAAAAAATTGATTTATTAAATTTCATTAGGATTAAAACAAATTACAAAAAAGTTTATTCCATTCCAGTTGGCCATTGCATAATTTCGTAAAAATACAGACACTGAGCAGGTATGTACATTATGACTTTTTGCAGGTTACATATTTTTTTAATATTTCGTTTACAGTATCAAACGCTCTTTGACTAGGTAATCTTACCTCGGTAGTATTAAACCGTAGCAGTTTAAACGTAAAACTTTCCAAACTATCAATAAATTCTCGGGTTTCCAAATTTCCGCCGCTGGTCATTTGAAAATTTGAAAATTCCGAAACTTTAAATTTGATTTTTTTGCTTTTCTGCCTTTTGAATGAACAGCAGTTACCTGCTTTTTGAAAACAGTAGGCCACAAATCCTTAAAGTTTAATATTTGATCATCATTTGATAAAATATTTGTATTGATTTTTGTAGTGTACTTCATCGGTTGATCGGGGCCCCATATTCCTCTGGCAAATAAATTCTGTCAATTTTCTTTAAATTTCTCTTGATTACTCCAAACACACGATCACAAGGTAGAAAACTTTGGCCTCGAACGGGGAATGGAAAACACCACGATAATCGATGAAAACTGTCAACATGGCCTTCAAGCGTATTTAAGGCATTGCCCCATGCACAAACAGCAAACCGGCATTTCAAAACGTCAAATTCAATTTTTGACCAAATTGTTTGATTTTCAATATCAAAATTATTAAAATATAGTTCGAATCTATAAGTTCCGCCTTATTTGTAGAAAATTTTATTAAAATTGATTTAATTTTATTCAAAAAACTCCAATTTTATATCTTTACGGACGGATTTTTACTTGACGGCCGGCAAAACATAAAATTGGGGCTTTTTGAATGAAATTAAATCAGTTTTAATAAAATTTTTAAGAATAAGGTGGAACTTATAGATTTGAACTATTTCTAAATAATTTTCATATTGCAAAGTGAAGCAATTTAGCCAAAAATTGGGTTTGAAGGTTTTAAATGCCGGTTTTCCGTCTTGCATGGGGCAGTGCCTTTACTTGAGAAATTTACAACAACAATTACACTAAATAATCCCTGAGAGGGATTAAATAATCCCAAATCTTATCCTATTTTTTAGTTATCGTTAGCGATAGATGCCACCAACTGCCATAATGCATGTTAAATTTATATTTTATTTCGAAACGTTGGTTTTTGCCAATTAAATCAAATTGGCTATTTTCTTGGGAAACAAATAAACCCAAAATAATTCAAATTAAATTTTGATCAACAAAATACACTTAGTAAAAGCATGTTATAAATTGTATGAAAAAGTAAAAACACAACAATATTTTACTTTTTAAATATTAGTTTAATATTTAAAGGGCACATGTCCTGGGCATGAGCCCTTTCTAGAATAAATGATTTTGACGTAGGACTACGTCTTTGTTTTCATTATATATGGGGGGTAAACCAAAATTTCAATGTAATGACGTGCGTCATGGAATTGACGTATTTATGAAATTTATTTGATTAAAGCAATGTCTCTTGATAAATATAAATGTAATGTTTTAAAAACTGTAAAAATCAAACCAAGTTAAATTTTTGGATTGAAAAAAAATTAAAACAACAAATTATTTAAATGTATTTTAATTTCAATTTTAATTAAATACTGATGAACTTGATCAAACATGCCGCACGCCATATTGATTTAAAGCTATAAAATAAAAATAAAAAGTTCAAAATTTTTTATTTTCATTATATGTAGAATATTGCGTCCATTTTTGGAATTTATATGTTGTATAACCTATGCGGTCCTAGAAAAATGTATAGTCGTAAAGATCAGGCCGAAAAATGTTTAGGGTTGCAAGTTATGGGGCTTCAAATTTTCCAAGTGACCGGAAACTAATTTGGTTTAATACGTCATTTGAAGCCGCATACTACAAAAAAACTTCAGTAACTTTTATGGTAATTTCGTAACAGAAGAACTTGACGGACATAAACTTTTCTCAACTTTTCGGAAATATTTTTCCCCTCAATTCTTTTTTTTCATACGAGAAAAAAAATTATGTTTTGTAAGTTGGTATGGAGGGGAAAAAATTTACAAATTATATGAGAAAATTTTATGTCCGTCAAGTTCTTCTGTTACGAAATTACCATAAAAGTTACACCGCATACCCAATAGAAAACTTATGACTTATGACTTACAGAACAGTATGAAAAAATTTTTGAGAAAAAAAAAAATTTAGCTCGTTATGTTGGTGAAAAACTTATGAAAAAAGTTATCAAACTTTTAACTTTTTGCTTATGAGAAATGCAATGAAGTAAACCGCGTTTGTAAAATAGTTGTTGTTGTTGTTTTTTTTGCAGTTGTCAAAACAAAAAATGATCAATGCGAATTTGTTTTAGCTGTGTAATTTTAAATTAAATTTATTTAATACTTTTTTTAAAAATGGAAGACAAGCTCATCGCCGTGGTAAGGGCCTACGTATATTTATACGACAAGAAATGTAAATTATATCGTAACAAATTAGCAACAGAAAATGCCTGGCAGGATATTAGTAAAATTATTGAATTGCCTCCAGAACAACGTATTCAGACAAAATAAAAATATTTAAAAATAAAAGTTATTTTTTATTAAATATTAATGATTTAAAAAATAACACAAACATTTAATTTTGACGTTTCATATTTTGACAAATAAACAATCAATTATTTTGTACAATGAAGTTAGTTTTGCTTTAATTTTTTCTTATTCATTGGGTATGCCCTTCATAAGTAAAAAGTCTAAGTTCATAAGTCGTAAGAAAAAAAATTTGCATTGGGTATGCGGTGTTACTGAATTTTTTTTGTAGTATGCGGCTTGAATCGTCAATATTTAAAAATAAATTATATCTAGTAAGCTTTTATTCGCAAGACATTCCCATTTCTTTGACATTTCTGTGACGTTTTATTAACTTTTGTACCATTTTTTGATTGAAATTTCAACGATATATTGATCGATACATTATTTGTCAATTGCTTTAACAAAATCGCGTTTAAAGGTATTATTTCTGAGTAATAAATTCTCGTGGTATAAGGTCGTATATAAACCTCAAAAGCAAATTATTATGGGACGCTATTAGGATGGAGCAAGTTTTGGCGAAAGGCGCTGGGAGATATGTTAAATGAAATGGCGGGTGACGAGGAGGTGGGATTCAGTGACGAAAGATATTTGACGTTAATCCTGATTTTGTATTATTTGTGTTTTATTATTTTGTATTCTCAAGGACTGAGTGAAGAATCATATCGGTCAATTCTGATGTTGCTCACATAATAAGGAGATCTGAACAAACGACACAAATTTGCGCAAAAGAAATTTTGAACTCCACAATGCTCTATATTTCGAGCATCTACAATGCTCTCTAGACGAAGTTATTTAAATTTTTAAGGATTTTCAACAGTATACTAAAGATGTGTAAACTGGATCTTATATAGGGAACCTTTTGAATTGTCAAATTCAAAAAATTATAAAAACTATTCTAAGTTATGAGACATTAACGAAACCTTTTTTTATCGGCAAGTAAGCTCTTTTTAGGTGTTAAAACCACTCCTTAATTTAACCTCAAAAAACCCATTTTCCGATATACATGTTTCGACTTCTACTACACTTTTTTTGATAAAACAAATTGGTAATTATTCCTCATAAAAATTACAACTAATCCTTAGTAAATTAGATTATAATGGTTCCTTCTATATTTTTTAGAGGATGAAATTAAATTGTTTCGCAAATTAAGGGGTGGTCTTAACACCTAAAAAGGGCTTGGTTGCCGATAAAAAATGGTTTCGTTATTGTCTCACAGAGTACTACAACTTCAGTTATAGTTTTTAAGAAGAGAAGATTTTGTTAATAGTTTTGCAATTCAGTTTCGATCTGCGAGCATTGTGAAAAATAAATCATCTTTCAGTCATCTCATCAGGCTATAGCGACTGAACTGCTAAACTTATTACTCTGATTTATTCCTATACCTATAGCTCCTCTTCATGAAATATTTACCAATCTGGAATACACCAGAATAATTTAATGAAAAATGATGTTTGAATATAGTTTTTATAATATTTTTAATTTGGCAGTACAAAAGGTTCTCTTGTATAATTATTTGTGAGCCTGTGATTTGGCGGCAAGAGAGTAGACCATTTATATTGTCGTAACAAATTGTGATATTGGGCTCCAAATTTAGGAAAAAAAAATAACAAAATAACAGAAAATGTTTGTAAAATATAAATGGTTGGTTTGGTGATTTTTAACGTTATCGGAGGCTTTGTCGAGGAGGCGGATAGCCCCAATTTTTAATTTTTATTTTAAAACGGCTTTCATTGTGGCATAACGAATTGGGAAATATATAATTTAGTATTGTACAAGCAATAAGTTAATAAATAAATGTTTAGGCTGATACAGCCTAATGCATAAAGAAAAGATGGCCGCATTAGACGTACTAACGGTACGAATTAACGGTATTTATTAATTTGTAATTTCTAAATTTTGGTTTCACTTAAACTGTACAAATAAAGTTTTCTCGGATACAAGTTTGTCGGTTTTTTTTTTGCAAGATAGGTGCCGTTCCATTAACCATATGGTAATGTGAATGTCGTCTTGTCATAAAACGTATGTACGTGTCTGTGGTACAAAATCGTCATAATACTAATTTTGACAAAAAATGGTCATTAGCCCTTTCAAGAATAAACGATTCATTTGAACTATGCCAATTATACTTGTTCTGAAGCCTGATGGGTCTGCCCGAATTTGCGGTGACTACAATAAGGCTCCATCTATCCACAATTACAAACAACCATTTGCCGAAGCAGGATTACGTTTACATAAGTATGCACTAATATCATCCGATTGGATGTGAATCCGCCGATTTCGACAGACAGCAGACGTTGTGGTTTCAGGATTTTTTGGTGCAAAGTAACCACCGCTGAATTTCTACGACTGCTCCTCTACGAAAACACGAAATGTAGTAGATTTTGGACCATTTAAAATCTGCACTTTCGTTCGATAGCGCGTTAATTCCCTATGTGAATCTTCCATTATTGCTGGTATGCGATGCTTCTCCGTAAGGCATCGGGGTTATGTTGTTACACAGGTTGATTAACTCTGTCAAGAGCGAAAAGCCTATCACTTTCTATTCCAGAACACTGACCGCCCTTGAACGCCGATACGCCCAGATCGAAGGCCTGGTCGATTGTTGCCCGTGGCAAAATATTCACCATTTCTATATAGTCTGAATTTCACCATAGTGACACACGACACTATATGCCACCTTTGGGATAGTTCAACCCTGAGAAGCCAATATCTTAAATTCTCTTTTCCAGGATGGTATGTTGATGAATTTTACGATATACGTGCGAAATTTTGAGGTTCACTGTATTTATGATTGGCCAAATCAGAGATGTTTTCCGCAGATATGATATAAAGGGATAACTATATAAATGCATCCTCTTTCAAACAAAAACAGTCCTAGCTCCATACGGTGGGGTGGAACATTCGGTTATTGACGGATTATATGTTATGTTGATGAATTTTACGATATATGTACATTTGAAATTTTCAGGTTCACTGTATGATTGGCCAAATCACAGAGAATTGAAACTAAAACAATCTTATCTCCATACGATGGGATGGAACCTTTTGTTATTAAAAAATATATAAAAAGGTATCAATATTTCCAATTTGGTCAGATATTTCCAAATTCGGTTAGATTTTGATTAAAAGTGCATTTTCATGCGGGGGAAATAGACAAATGTTGTCGATCAAAACATCGTTGACTTCTTCTTTTTTCGGCGAACGAAGTGCTTTCCGTAAGATGGCAATATTTCCGGTTAAGTTTTTATTAGGATAATAAAACATTATACTTGATCCGATGTAAAGGTACTACTACTGTTTTATCATATGTTATCAATAAACACTTTGCATAAATCCATATTAAATATTTACTCAAAAATTGGCAGACCTCAAGTACAACCGCAATATAATCGCAATATAAATCAGTCAATATCTCCATTATCTGCCCGGCATTAAGATAAAAACACAATGGAATCATTAAAACCCTATATCAATAACATTATAGAGTTATGTCATCTGTTAAATGCCCTAAATAATCAAATTACATTTCACATACAAAGTCAAAATTTGATTCATCCTTTTCGTCAGTCGTCCGAGAAAAAACAAACATCAAACGTGTACATAAGAATGAGAGCGGGAAAATGGAAGAAGAAAAAGAAAACAAGAATACATTTTCCTTTCACTTTCATTTTTTTTTTTTATGTATGTCAAGTTTACGATTATGTTTTTATTTATGAGTTATGATAACTTCTTTTCTTTAGATTCGTACATTGAACATATTCATATTTTCTGATATGTGTACATTATGGATGTGATATCTTGTTCCGGGTCTCATACAGAATGAGATGAATTGTGTTGATTATGACACAAAAAAAAAAAAAAAAAAATGAAGAAAATATGAGTGAGTTAAATTTTGGATGTGGAGGCGGATACGTCCAAAATACGTCGATTTTTACACTACACATACGTTCCATATAAAATATAAACAATAACAATAGAAAATAAATTGTGGGCCCCTCGGAGACAGAGTGTGAGTGAGGTGATACATTCTTTTGCCTCATATGTATTTGTATAGAGATAAATAGTAGGAGGTTTGTTATTCTAATAAATAATCTAATCGATTGGAATTTGATGTCTTTTGATATGAAAATTATTTTTTATTCGACATTATATTCGTCGTGTCATAAAAATTTTATGCACATACATCTTTTGTGGGAAATTTTCTTCGGTCGAATGGGATATCGAACATATTTTAAGCTTGTTATATAGTTTATAACAACATTATCGGCTATACTAAATTCCTTTATAACTAATGCCAACCAATCAACCAAATTGTGCAGACGTAAATTCACATAAACTAATTAATTTCCATTTTTTATTTTAGTACCTTTCTGGTTTGTATTCTTTGGACAAAAAGCCTTCTTGGCTTCGTTTTTTCAGTTTATGGTTGTTAAAGTCTAAATGTTGTTTGTTATTATGATTTGACCCACAGTCTTTTATAATTGTGGCATTTTATGTGATATTACCCTTTGAACTTTAACGAGCTGCTGCTGATTTGGGGTGAACTAAAATTTCTAAAAATATTATTTACGTTGGAGCCACAAATGAAATTCGAAAAGTGCCAAAACTAAAATATCGAATAACGGGGTGAAATGTACAAAATACACCTATACTATGGTGTATTTTCGGAATGTTGAAGGTAGCTTTTCTTTCACACAAGAATGTTGTATAAGATTTGTGGTGGTATTGCCATTGTACTTCAAAGCTTTGAAGAATGATCGATTGCTACAAATATTGAACTATTAAAAACTCGAAAAATTTATTTTCTGTAAACATATATGAATCTAAAATAATGGGAGCTGATCTGCACAGCGAAATTTACAATTTAAAAATAAAAAATAAATAACATCTCACTGAAACCCAACTCAACCCTAAATCAACTCGTCACCCAACTCAACCATTAACTCAATTCCAAATTCAAAGTCTAACTCAATCACCAAATCTATACGTTAAGAAAACTAGATATGTACATTGTACATACATGAACTCAAATAAACTCAATTTAACCTCCAATTCAATCCCTAAATAAATTCATAACAATGCCCATCGCTCGACCCGTTACTAAAGCCTCGTTCTCATTAGCCAAGTTACTTGATTTCAAGTACTTGAATTCAAGTTTACGTTTTATATTCAAGTTTATTTAGTCAAATAGTTGTTTAAAATGTCGTCGAATGTTTGACAACACTTCATAGGATTGATAAATTTTCAAAAAAATTATGATTACTTCACTACTCCAATTCATTTTTGTAGATGTCAAAAATGCTACCTTCACTATTTTTATAAAGTAGGTACTTACCACACTACTAAATTTTATAATATGGTTCCTGTGAGACGACTCGACTTGAATATAAAACGTCTAAGGTCGTCTACTTTACTTGAAACTTGAAGTCAAGTAGAATTAACTTGAATTCAAGCAAAATGACACGTTCATATTGGTCAAATAGGTTCAAGTTACTTGAATTCAAGTACTTGAAATCAGTAACTTGAATAATGAGAACGAGGGTTAACCCTCCACACAACTTAAAACTCAAAGCCAACTTAATTGACAAATCACCACTGTCCGAAAACCTATACACGTACATGAACCCAACCAAATCAACCTCCAACTCAGCCCTAAAAAAAATTTCAAACTGAACCCTTACTCAACGCCAACTAACTCTAAAATAAACCCCGGCTCGAGGGTTAAACTCAACCAAAAACGCAACGCCCAACTCAATCCCCAAATCAACAAAGTTCGTAAAATAACATGCGCACATGAACTCAACGCATATAAATTTAATCTTACCTCCAACTCAAACCCCAAAATAAATAATCAACTGAACCTCGCACATAATCGCAACTCAACCTAATTCAACCTTGACTCGACTAAATGTTTACCTGCAACTTCACCCTGTACTCAACGTCCGAGTCATTCTTTAAAAACACAGCCCGAAAATTATATGCGTATATAAACTCAACTCAATTCAACTTAATCCCTAAATATTTCCTTAACCGTAAACTATAAAGAACTTAGCTCAATCAACCAACTCAACCTCAATTCAAACTTAACCCTCAACTTAATCCAAAACTCAACGCCCAACTCAATATCCAAACCAAAACCATCCGAAATATTTTATGCGTACATACAAATCAACTCAACATAACTTCCAATTAAAATCCTATATAAATCTTCAACTCAACCTCACACACAATCCCAATTCAACCTAATTCAACTTTAACTCGACCTGCATATTTACCTTCAACTCAACGCTGCACTCAAAGTTCCAATCCCCCCAGTCTCTTTAAATCAATACTGCCTGAGAACTACGCACGAACATAAACTCAACTCAAACCAACTGAATTTAGCCATCAACTCAACCCTTAAATATTGCCTCAACTGAACCACTAACTCAACCCAACCTGAGCCTCTCGCTCAATCTAAATTCAAACCCCAACTTGAGTGCAAATTAACCCTCAAATGAACCCAGCACTCCGCCCAACACGGTTTAAAAAATTACTTGTCTACAAAAATATCAACTTCTCCAACCTGCAATTAAAACCATTAACTTGAATCACAAATTAACGCTGAACTGAACCCATCACTGAACCCCAACTCAACTTCAACTCAACCCCCAACTGATCCTCAACTCAACTCTCAACCAACCTTAAACTTAAGCAGACTTAAAACAAAATCTAACTAAAACCTCCAAATAAATCCCCAACTGAACCCCTCGCTCAATTCCAACTCAACACCGTACTCGGCCAAATTTCAACAACCTTCAACACAACCACAACTCAATTCTATCTCGACCAAACCCAACTCAATCCCAAACTCAACGCATTAAATCATCAAATCAACAAGGCCCGAAAGATTTCATGCTTACATGAACTCAACTCAAATAAGCAACTAAAGCTAACTTCCAATTCAATCCTCAATACAACCCGAAATAAGTTCCGAAGTGAACCGCTAGTTAAATCATATCTCAACCCCATCCCAACCACAACTTATCGCAAACTCGACCACCAACTCGGCCCTTAAATTAACCTCAAACCCAACGACCAACTCAACTCCCAAAACTCAACCCCAAATTCAACGACCAACTCAACTCCCAAATCGATATTGTCTAAAAAAGTACATGCGTACAAGAACTCAACTCAAACCAACTCAAGCTAACTCTAACTAAACCCTCAATTCAACTCTAAAACAAATCTCCAAAAGCTGCTCAATCAACCCTCAACTCAACCCAAATTACCCGCTCGGCCGGATTATTTTGGGGATGGTAAAATGCATTAGTCCAATGTTTGACTCTATACTGTTCCAAAAATATCTTAAAATTACGCGAGATAAATTGCTTGCCGTTGTCAGTCACCACCACCTTCAGTACTCCCAAAAACAAGAAATATCGAATCCGCCAAATAATTTATCAAAGACTGAGATTCGGCCCGGCGCATCGGATGTAACATGATAAATTTTGACAACTGCTGGTTACCCCGTTTTGAACGCGGAAAAGGTCCCATATAATTTATGGCGACCATCTGCCAAGGACACGTAGGATTTTTCGCTGATCCCATAGGCACTCGAGAACTATAGTTTCTGTACTTATCTACCTGACAAGCCTCGCAATTCCTCACGTACACCTCAACTTCCTTCGCCATCCGAGGCCAATAGTAATTTTCTTTCCCTCGCAACAAAGTTTTAGCGAATCCCATGTGCGCGGGTAGCGCATCATCGTGACAACGCCTAAGAAGACACTCTCGTAGCTGCCAAATCCTCTTTTCACGTGCACTTTTCGGGGTGGTTTTCGACGTCATTCCGCAGTTTCAAAAATGTAACGCGCAAACTTTAATCCAAGACCGATAATCTGAAAAATAATGAGGATCGGAAAGGTAATAAATAAAGAAAAACGACTTGTAACCAGGCACATGAAAATTTATTTGTTATTTTTCTTTACAGTTGCAAAAAGACGAAAAATATATAGTTTGTCTGCTCTTTGCCCTACGTCCCTCCAGCCGTTGACCCAAGACTTTTATCCGCCACGTGTCTACAATTTTCCCAATAGGATCGCCTAAAATGAGTCAGGTACTGGACTTCCAGGGAGCCTGTTTGCGCGTTTACGGATCCCATGCTTGCTCAGTCGAGCATTCCACTCTGGCGCAGGTGTAAGAGGAGAAGTGATCAGATCGCGGTACAAAATAGGTAAAAATAGATTCAATTGTATGGAACGAAATCCATTGTATTTAAAATAATACAATGAATTTCCATTGTATTATATATTAATGGAAATTGTGACGAACTTACCAACTGTTACTGGAGTGGAATCTCGCTGCCTCTTTGACTTCTTCACATATACGGTTGTATATCTATATAGGTATATCGCCAATGGATGGTAATTGCGATAATTGAGTCTTGGCTAGTGTCACTATTGCGTGACCTTCACGACCAAGCGCAATGCTTAACTTAGCTACACGCTAATAAAAATACTCCGTTTTCTTATACAGGTTTAAGGACAATCACCAAATATCTGATTAAATACTGCTTACGCTCACTATGATGCATTGTTATTCTTAATAATTTTCTTCTTCGTGATTATAATTTTTTCTTTCACTTAATTTTATTTAGTTTGAGTCAACACTATCAAAGTATGTAGTTTAAATGTCACTTAAAAAAACACACTCAACAATCAGCCACTCCACTTTATACGTATACGTATGTCCAAATGCCCGTCATTTAAAAATGTAAACAAATTAATAAATAATCCAGATTTTGATTATTCCGTTCTAAGAAATTAATTGAACATGTAAAATAACGGTTTCCTCTTTTTTTGCACGTACCTACCAAACGAGAAAATTTACTCAGGAAAAAAACTTTTACCAATACATATAGTTTATTGTTATATTTTTTCCTGACTTAAACAAAACTGGTAAACCGCTTAAGCAACCATATTTATCGTGTCTTATTTTGTTGCTTGCGAAGCGGTTCGTGCACCACACTTGCTTATTTTAACCAAAAATCCAAAACAAAACTGACTCCCGAGTGAAGCTGTCGTTCACCTTTTATCACATTATTGTTTCCGTCGGGTTTGGTTGTCTATGATAAAGTCTCTCTCTATCCCCTCGTTGCGTCTCCATGTATCAATTTTAAATGTGGTATTCCCCGATGTGATAATTATTGATTAGTTAAAAACGACTGGAATCAGGCAATTGAATGTTTTAAATGTTGGAAGCTTCGATATGTATGGAATATATTGTGATCGGACTAACTGATCGCCGATCTGTTTTTTCCCCCTAAACCTCCACGCCGTAAGCTGTCTCGACCTCCGATATCATATTTGTAACGAGCCTGCTACGAACCAACAGGTTACAACATATCTGGTGTTGAAGTTTCGTATATATACATATTGTAGCTATGTATTAATTATACGGGATTTGGGGGTTTTATTTTCATATAACTTGTGTTTTAATAGCCATATTGAGTTTATAATAAGCAGGGCGAATTCAATGATGGGGTTAACTAAAAATTATAGCATTAATGTCAGTTCACCTTCTGTACTGAAACTTTATCTGTTATACATGTAAGATTAATTCTGGGGCATCAATAATTTGGCAAGCGTTGTATACAAAAGCAATATTTTCGCAGACTCGCTACTTACTCTGAACACAGATTAATTCGGGAGCCGTCGGAAAATTAATTTATATGACACACTTTATGTAGGACTTTAGCAGGACACTTGTAACGTCCGTTTCATTTTATTTGCATTGCAATGAGATTTAATTACTAGGGTTGAACTGTACTTATGGTTAATTATACTGATTGTTCATTGTTCGAAATATATTTTTTTTTATTATCAAAAATTTACATTGCACGAAATAAATATACCGGAAATATGAAATTGTATAATAGTATTACACGCACCGGCTCGATCGAGGAACTAATTTATTTTTTTTTATGATATACACCATACACACAATTCTATGAAATGAATCATAAAGCCATTGAGCGTTGGATTTTTTTTTGGGGAACAAAAACCGAGATCTTTCTGGATTTTTTTTATCCCCGCTAATTGCGGTTTTTTTTAAATGAGGTGATTTTGTGGAATGACGAAAAAAGAAATTTAGACATTAAGTATCGAGACATCAGCTATTAAATATCAAAAAAATAAAATATTTGTATGGGATAAAAAAAAAAATGGTTTGAGAAATATCTATCGTATTAAAAAGTTAAGTGAAATCATGTAAAATTCGTAACTTGGAGTATTAAGATTCCAAACGATAAATACCTAGCCTTAAGTATACAAGGTATAAAAATGTCGAGTGAAATTTTGTAAAGTTGTGACACTATTCAAAATTAAGACGATTAATTGCAAAATTTAAATCATCTGATGTGTGAAAATAAAAGTAAAAATAAAAAAATTATTGAAATAGTGTCCATAAAACAATAGTATCATAATGATGATAATGATTCCCCCTGAATTCGGTGTGGAAGAAGACATTCATGTTACTGATTGAGTATTATTTTTGTATCAGTGGTTACTTCATAAACAATCTTTAGTGTTTGTTATTAATGTATCTCAAATGAGAAGTATATAATACATTAAATTTTCAAAATTGATGTTTGTGTGTGTTGTGTTAGGAAATACTCGTGGTTGTGTAATAAGCATAGATTACTCATTTTACCGCGGAGAATTTGGCTCCAGATAACACCGTTAAGTTTTTGCTTATATTACGCATTTAAATAAAATACAACCACTATTGATTACGGCAATTTTTGAGCTTTCGAGGAACATAAATTGGTAGTGGTTTACAATTAGTTGGTGCTCAACTGGGTTTCAAATTTCAATTATTGAGTCAATTTGGATTGGTGATTTGGCTCATCAATTATTTTGTTGAAGGTGCATACCAGAAGTGGATCCTATTGGTACAATTAAAGCTGTACACGTTAGAAGCTGTTTTTATTTGTTCGGCTTGGTACCGTTGCGAGAAGCAGGCGGTATTATTTTGCTCACAGTGCATAGCGGTTGACGGATGACTAAGTAGTGGTTTTCCGGAGTGTTCGGCGATATTGTAGAACAAGCGGATGTCTTCATGAATGAGCGTAATTAGATAAGTGTTATTTAATTCTATTTTGATTTTGTCTTTATGATTTTGTTTTTGGTCTTATGAAATTTTAATTAGATATTATAATTACTTATATTATTAATTTTCTTAATCTTGGAAGTTTGTTTCCAATTGATATTTAGTACATTTGCAGCAGTATACTTTAACCCTTTCAAACGCCATTTAAAATTGACTTTCTTCCAAAAATAAAATACGTAGCACAATTATGCACTGCTATGATATGGCATTGCTCATAAAACTGTAGTGTGAACATAAATACATAAGAGAATGATCGCTCAAGAGAAATGAGACAAAAATTAAAAATTACGGTTGGTCGAAGCGATGAAAGTTGATGTACAATATATTGTACAAGGCGTTTGAGAGGGTTAACATCAATTATTTTTTTTTGTTTCTTAACAGCTGAATAATATCATTTTTTTTTTCTTTTATTTGAGATATTTCTTTTTAGGAGGCAACCTGTCATGTCAAGATCGTTGGAAGCGCTTTCTTCGTCTTCGATTACTGTCAGGTAACATTATATTTTTTGTTTCTATTGATAAAATTTCCTTAAAAATTGAATGATATTAACTGCCACTTAACTGTCAATTAACTGTCACTTTCCGATGACAGGACGTAATTTTAAATCTAGTAATATGCTGTAAGTGCTCAATTATTGTAAACTTGATTTTTTTGTTGTAATTAAATAATAATTTGTAATTTTTTTTTTATTTTTTTTGTTTTCAAACTTGATCAAACTAATATTGTAAATAAATGTGTAAAATCTTATTAAATTTGAATTTTTTTTTAAGTACAATTTTTTTTTACACAATGAGCGGCTAAGCAATAAAGAGATATGGAGTGACGAAATTTGAGGTGAGTTGGTGAGGATTTGAGTGTCCGTTTTGCTTCATGCCATAGTGTGATTTAAAAGTGCTAGGATACAACCCCCACGGCTAATATACAGTGACTCACAGCTTATTTGATCCAGTCGCATTTCCTTAACAAAATTGTAAATATCTCGTGATGTCTTATTTTGTTTGAAAGAAACTAAATGCCATTTGCAAGGTACATTTATTTTTATTACATAACACAAAAAAAAAAAAATATTTCGAATGCATATCAAAATTACATTAAAAAGTTCCTTATTTCAACTCAAAACCAACTCACAGCTTAAATGGTCCACTTCATATTATTGTTAATAAACTAGGCTTTTAAGATATTAATACCAGGGGTGAGATGTTGTAACATTCACGTTTTTCGCTTCGATGCATTTTCGATAGAATAACGGTATTTTAGAACTAAATTGTTTTAAAATTTTATATTTTTAACAAAGAAGTACAGTTATTCTATCGAAAATGCATCGAAGCGAAAAACGTGATGGTTACAACATCTCACCCCTGGTAGGACAGTCTTTCTTGCTTTCTTTTAAGACATCGTTAAGCCTATTTGACATTGAACTGACCAGCTTGTGCGTGTACTCCGGAGTTATCTTCTGCCACTCTTCCCTTAAAGCATTTTTCAAATCTGTAACAGTTGAAATCTGGTGTTTCCTAATTTCTCGTTTAAGCACAGCCCATACATTTTCAATGACCTTCAAATCCAGCGATTGTGCTGGGGGTTCTATGATATGTGGGCAATTCCAAATGAGCCAAGTCTGCACAATCCCCGACTTATGTTTGGGGTTATTGTCCTGATAGAACCGAAAATTCTCGTTGATGCCCAATTTAGTGGTACTTTCGATTACATTATTTTATAAGATTTACTTGTACATTTCTTTATTCATATTTCCTTCTATGAAAGTTAAATTGCATATGACATTCAATTTTTTTCAAAAAAAATAAGACATCACGAGATATTTACAATTTTGTTAAGGAAATGCAACTGGATCAAATAAGCTGTGAGTCACTGTACCTCTCCGTTCGAGCTAGCGGCAAATCTATGGCGTATCCTGGAATCGCACGATTTTCCAAAAACCTTATTTTTTTTTCTCGTTAGCGTTATCTTCATAAAGGGATAGCGTTACACACTAATTAGGTTTTCGCCCGTGATACCATTTGCTTCCGAGTTAATTGTTCAGTTTTCGGTTCTCTCTTCTTTTTGTTTTACACTATGCTAATTTATAAAATCCTCGTAATTTAAATGTGTAAAACTAGAGCAACGATAATCATGTACACAAAAATGAAAGTTTTTCCACAAAGCGTCCACTATACGTCAATAAATCAACCAGTTACATTTTACGCAAATTTTTCGTTATTTTAAGCAGGGCCAATCCTTAAAAGATGTCACGGGTTTTCTTAAATTTATAGACCTCTTCCCCAATATCACAATTGGTTATGGTAATATAACTCTTCTACCCGCAAGCCGCCAAACCGCAGATACAATTAATGTTGCGTTGCCAGACTGCGGTTTACTAAATCCGATTTAGCTAAACCGGTTCAGGTACTCATCAAACAAAACACGATTTGCAAAAAATTAGAGTTGCCACACTACGGTTAAACTCGAAAAATTCACTAAATTCGATTTATTAAATCGTAGTGTGTCAATGCTATTAGATTATTTAGAACTGAGACATGTTGAACAGCAATCAAAATTGCATTCGCCATATATCATCTTCGATCTTTAAGAATTACCTCCATTTATACATCTCTAGCATACTGTTGAAAATTCTTAAGAATTTAAATTACTCTGTTCCGAGAGTGTTTGCAAAGTTCAAAAAATATTTACTAAAGATTTGTGGTTTTTGTTTACATCACCGCATATGACTAACGGGATAATTGGCTGATATCAAAGCAACCTTGATTATACAAGCCATCATCTAAAAAACGAAGCTTTTATAAAGGATTTAGAAATGAGGAAAATATCAAAATTTCCATAGTAACACACAAAAAACATATGGGAAATAACTTTTTTTCCTAAGACAAATTTATAAATGAAAACGTTGCAAATTCTTAATTATGATTCCTGAAATATTTTCATAAATGTTTGAATTTCAACATATATAAATCTCGTTTAAGTAAATCATTTTCATTTTCTTGTAATAACTGAGTTATTTAAACCAAAATATAAAAAAAACTTAATAACAACAGCATTCTGGTCAAATTAGAAAGAAAAGCTTACTACAAATCGTGTGCATTATGTCAATATACATTACATAGATGGCAGTGATGGCAGTAAACATTTTGAAAAATCGTACCAAAAATTGCCAGCTGGGGAAATTTCAACTTGAAAAATTGTAGGAAAAGCAAAACAAATTCGGAAAATATTAAGAACGTGTCATCATTTTGTGATTAAACAATATTTTTTCGTATTTTTCCGTATAAATCTTAGACATCTAACGTAGACAAGTAAAACTAAAGTAAATTTAGCAAGTATTACTTTAATTCGACAGAGCCAACTTTGATGTATTTTTCAAAATAGGGTTAGGTTAGGTTAGAGTGGCTGCTATCGCACACTTAGGCCAGCAGTGGCCCGTTGTGATGCCACAGGATCCCATCTCCCCATTACTCCCGTTGAAACCAACCAGAGCTACTTATATAGCGTAACATATCTCGCACTCCACAGTCCGCGAGTTCCGAAAGGCTGTCCAGTGTCCATACCGTACACACCCAAATACTTATGCCTTCTGTATGATAGCACCGGACATGAGCATAGGAAGAATTGCCAAAGTCTCCTCCTCCCCTTCGTCCATGCAACTTCTACAAAAGTCATTCGTCTGTATCCCCAGCCTTCTCACATGCTCCCCAAAAAGGCAGTGACCTGTCATTATCCCTACGACCCATCCTATTTCTTATCTTCCCAGGGATATTAATACTTTGGACAGCCGCAAGTCCAGTTTTGGCCAAACTTGCTTTGCTACCCTGCACGTGAGAGTGTTGATCCACCTCTCATTTGTCAAGGCGATTGCCCTTTTACTGAGCGCCCATTTTAGCACTGCCATAGGCCTCCCCAGACCTACCATTTCCGGCTGCATCTGGAGAGTCGTACCGCACCTAGCTAGTTCGACTGCCCTGCAGTTCCCCATGACGGCCGAGTGACCCGGGACCCAGATTATCTGGATGCTGAAATATTCCCTCATCTCGTTAAGAGATGATCGGCAATCCAGCGCCACCCGCTGTAACGGAGCGACTTAGTTCCAACTAAGGTGCGATCATTATGCAACAACTCAGATGGTGGATTTTCGCCCCATTAGCAGAATTTCCCTGTAACTCTCACATTGGTGACTGCAGCACGTTTGCCGGCTAGGTGCAGAAGGTGGGCGTAGTTCTTGTCACCAGTTACAAGGAACTGGATGTGCTGCTATGGAGTGTACACACATTAACGACCTCAGGAGAGACAAACAAACATGGAACGGGCCTCGTTAAACTAGGTGATATTTTATACCATATCTCAGATGAGATCACATTTTTGTATTGATTAAATTGTAAATAAAATAAAAATAACTAAATTAAATCACAGCCATATTCCATGGTGGTCAGATGACGGACCACGTGGTCACCACCCTCCGCAATGGCAATACAAAGCACTTATATTTAGTATGCCCCATTTTAATTCCACTAACGTATGCTAGTCCATACTATCACTAAAACTATTCACACATGGTGATATTCTATTAAACTAAGAACTTAAACAAGACACTGTGTAAAGAAAATAAAACAAAAAAAATTCGCGACAATCACTTGGATGACGTAATCATAGTACAAGCGGAATAAAATAATTAAATAAACAAACATATGATTTTTGGTATAATTGTAACATAATTATTCATATAATCAATAAAAAAAAAATAGCAACAATGAATTACAATCATAAATATAGGTAAATTTGTATGAATAAATATGTATTGAATAAATGTGTAAATGTATATGTAAGTATATATATATAAATATCTATTAATAATTATGTATCATACTTATAAATAGTTGAGCATTTTTAAATTTATTTGGGATCCGCGGTCCATATTTTAACTAAACCTGAATTGCATTTTTATCAATGCGAATTATTCAAAAATGAATGATTTGATTTTATATAGCAATAACAATATAAATTATAATATAAATAAATAAAAAATATAATATAGTAGTGGTTGAACCACGTAATAAAAACTTATCTGGTATTTATGATTCGATGGTGATGGTATAGCGGTTACATCGAATTTTGTGACCTTTCCCGAACAATCTTGTGTGTTGTTGTGTGTTTGCTTTGATTATTTACCAAATCAAATTTGGACCAAACAATTAAATTAACGCCGCGGAAATACTCGTTGTGCGGCTGGTTTTTGCGCGCACTTTTAACGATGTCACTTGAAATGGGGCTCTTTAAAAATAACAAAAAAAAAACAAGATTTTCATATAACACAACATACAACAATATATACGCGCTACGCTGCACAACCACAAGTAAACAAATAAATAAATAGAATACCTTTCTTGTTCTTTTATTTCCGCGGAAATATTTGTTGTAGCACCGTATATACTCCAGATTTGTTGGAACATACATAAAACCGTATGTTGATATTTTAAATTCCACTAATTTTAATTTGACCGTATATTGAATTTAATTTAATTTAATGTAACAGCCACAAATATGGCGACTATATAATATTTTGGTCTTGTTTGGTGAACAAAAGAAACACTTCACTGGTACACTGTTGTTTTATATTTTTTTATCTTTCACCGTCAACAATACACAATCGAATGACTGATTGCATTTTGCATATGATTATTTTCAATTTTTGTTGTTGTATAAGGGGAAAGAAATATAGAAAACAACAATCCAAACAAACAAATTAACACCACCATCTATCATATTACCGGAGACAATTACACCAACAATCGGCAATTGGCCCGCAAAGCCACATTTAGGAAATCCAAAATAAAACGCCAACGCGTACAAATCACGTTCCATGTATCAGACACATCATCCAAGACACAGAAAAATATTGACAATAGAAAGGCGAGAAATCCCTAGCCTAACAGGAACATCACCAATGTTACACCGCGACTTCAGACAAACTGCCCCAAGTGACTTGACCGCTGCCTGACTGTCCACATAAATTGCGATATCCATCACAGATACCACATTATGCTTCAACCATGTCATGACTTCCCCGATCGCCACCACTTCAGCCTGGTACACGCTGTAGTAGTCAGGGAGATGAACAGAAATATTAACATTAAGCTTTTCACAGAAGACTCCGGCTCCTACCTTATCGTTTAGCTTCGAGCCGTCCGTGAAAAATTGCACTGCCTCGTTTTCCAGTATTGATCCGTTTCTCCAGGATTCCCTTGAGGGAAAGATGGTCCGGAAACCTTTATCGAAGCACAACGTTGGTGTAATATAATACAGATTCACCAGTTCTTCGCCAGTTCTTCGCCAGCGAATCTACCTATCGTCGGGTGTCCCACCTGAAGACACTTCCACTGAGAGACAGCAAAGAGTCTCGTAGCGACGTTGGCTGCCATCTGTTTACCATGAAGGTCGATTGGAATAAGGTGGAACATAACCTCTAAAGCGCGTGTAGGTGTTGTCCTAAGTGCCCGCTTATAAGCATACAGGCCGTTCTTTGCACCTTCTCCATCATACCTCTATATGTTACCTTATCCAGACCTGGCCACCAAACGTCCACCCCGTACATTAGCACAGGTCTTACCACGGCGGTATAGAGCCAGTATACCAGCTCCTGTTTCAAGCCCCACCTCTTACCTATAGCGTTCCTACACGAGTATAAGGCTACATTAGCCTTATTCACCCTTTCCAAAGTGTTAGGCTTCCAGCTGAGCTTACTATCAACGATTATGACCAGAAATCTCGCTCGGTCAGCAAAAACTAGTCCGCTGCCGTTTATGATAGGAGGACTAACCACCGGAATTTTATATTTCCTAGTAAATAGTACCAGCTCTGTTTTGAAAGGGTTGATCCTCAGTCCACACTTGCTGGCCCATTTCGTAATGATCAGGAGTGCATTCTGCATAACATCCCTAATCGTATCTAGATATTTGCCTGAGACAGCAATCCCTACATCATCAGCATATACTACAACCCCTTTCCCCTCTCTCTCTAGTTCCAGCAGCAATCCATTAATCACTGCACTCCAGAGAATGAGGGACATTATACTTCCTTGTGGGGTTCCTCTAACCACCCGTCTTTTAATCTTGGCCTCTCCCAGCTCCGAGGTAATAGTCCTGCTTACCAGCATCTGATTTATTAACCTACTTATAGAGCAGTCCACCTTCAAAAAAGACAATCCTTCCATGATCGCCTCCGTTTTTACATTATTAAAAGCACCCTCAATATCGAGAAATGCTACCATGCAAAACTCTTGCAAGTAAATTGATTTCTCAATCGTGCGTACTAGATCGTGCAGAGCTGTGTCCACCGACTTTTCCTTACAGTACGCATGCTGCGACATTGCCCAATTCATTTCCAGGGTTTTCAGCAGAAACGATGATAGAGTTATAGGCCTCAGGTCCTTTGGATGAGCATGTGAGCTCTTTCCAGATTTCGGGAAAAGACCACTTTGACCTCTGTCCAATTCCTAGGAATATAGACTAGTTTCAGACATCCCCTGAAGATAACCTCTAGCCAGGGGAGGATGACTGCCGAGTTCTTTTGGATCTCTGCTGGTATAATCCGATCCGGACCGGATCCGCTCCCTATCCAATATGCCCTCCATATCTATTGGAGGTGTTCCTCGATGAGCTCCAGGCTCCATCGAGTCATCAAAGCTTCCCGGAAAGTGGGTATCGATGAGAAGCTCCCACGATTTCGCACTTGAAGCTGTCCATGACCCGTCTGGTCTAATTAAGTAACTAAGGCTAGTTGGATTAGTAGATAGAATCTTCCTAAGGCGGGAAGTCTCAGAGACTTCCTCCATTCTACAACAGAAGAGTCTCCAAGATCCCCTCTGTGCCTTCCTCAATTATTTTTTGTACTTTCTTAGGTCCTCCTTATAGGAGCCCCAGTCCCGAATATGCCTCGTGCTCTTTGCTTTATTAAAGGCTGTCCTACACGCATTCCGAAAGGTCTCCAACTCCATGGACCTCCATGTCGGTTTCTGCCTGCCCCTTAGCTTTATCAGGGGGCAAGCAGCATTAAAGGAAAGATTGCAGGCTTTTGCGACAACATCCACAATGCAATTCAATTCTTCCAATGTCTCCGGAAGTCCGGGGACCTCCGGCAACAGTTCCTCCAACACCTCCCCATATTTCTCCCAGTTTGTCCTTCTAGAATTCCTGAACGGCTTCTGGGTAACCGGGTGAATGTTAAAGTTATATGTTATATATTGATGATCAGAGAATGAGTGCTCCTTCGCCACTCTCCATCCCCTAATCAACTGAAGAATAGTATCCGAGGCGAGGGTCACATCTAGAACCTCCTGCCGATTACTAACGATAAATGTTGGTTCTTGCCCAACATTACAGACTGAAAGGTTAGTATATAATAAATAATCAAAAAATAACTCACCCCTCTCATTAATATCAGTGCTCCCCCAAATTGTGTGATGCGCGTTTGCATCACATCCGAGTACCACACCAATCCTATTTTGCCTTGCTTCTCGGATCAGGTCTCCCAGGTTATCCGGCGGGATCCCCTTCTCCCGATCCATATAAGCAGATCCAAAACTTGTCCTCCATACTGATCGCAGTAACGTCACCACTACTGTATTGAGAAAGTAGAATATTTTTTAAAGTATTTTTCAGTAAAATGCAAGATCTTATCTTAGAGTTACTTGAGTACAAAGTTGTATACCCTTTCACCTTAAGGCCACAGATCCTGTTTTTGTTAATCCAAGGTTCCTGGATTAACACTAGCTCCTCTCCTGATCTAGTCAGTCTGAGAACGAGAGCCGCCGAAGCAGCCTTCGTTAGGTGAAGACTAATCTGCACAACATTAAACATCATGCATTATCTCATTTACCTCTTCATGCATTTCCTGTTTCAGGCTAATGCTGGTCACTTAACGCTTCGCTGCATTGAGAATCATTCCCCGCCACTCTTCGTTCAGATTCCGACAGGGTGTCCCCATCGGATCCAAGCCATTCACGTCAATTTTTCAAAATAAAGGTTCCTTAAATTTATTTTAGAAATAATATAATTTTAATACTTCTGCAATTAATATTTACTTAATACCAATATACCCTTCTTGTATATAGCTGCTAAAGATATGTGGAACACTTTTGTATAAACATTTTGTAACATTATTGCTTTTTTAATTGAAAAACTTGAAGCTAAAAAACACCGTTTTTACTATGGATTCCTATGGAAATCAGTGAAAAGTTATACCACTAAAAAAGCTTCTAAAAAATACGTCATAATGATTATGGCTCTATACTCTAGAAGGCTCTGCTAATATACGTATTTCTTTAATCAGTGCTACAATATGGATGGAGCATCGCAGTGGACTATTAGAGTAATAAAAAAAAATAAAAAACACAAACAATACAAAATCAGAATTAACGGCATTATTTTATCCTTTATGACTGATATCCCACCTCCTTGTTACATAGCATTCATTTTCTAAATCTCCTACCGCCTCTCTTCATAAACTCCTCTGTGCCAAGAGCCTGATGTTATTTTAAAGCCGTCCCATAGTAATTTGCTATTAAGATTTGCAAACAACCTTTAATACCAAGAGAATTTATTACTCAGAAATAATTCCTTATTTTATTAAACTAATTCACAAATATTGTATTGACACTAGGTAACCTGCCATCTATCAGAATTATGGTGAAAGTCTATTGTATGACACAATTTTTTATCGCTGTCAAATCTTATTTAAAATTAAATTATAAAAGAATATTTAAATATTTATATTAAAAAATTCTTCAAACTTGGTGACAATTGACGATTGCAACATCACGGATTCCACGTAGCGGAATTTTTCTATACTAAAATTATCTATCCATTGACGTTTAAAATTGTATTTCATTGTTGAAATAGCCGCAATTCCTTCTTTCAATTTTTCATTTATTGTTTATCTATGCAACACAAACTTCAAATGGATGGTTCTTTTAAATAAACAATTTTTCCATAAGAGGTGTTCAGCCTACTTTTACAATCGTCAATTGCACTGAAGAATTAGCTGTCACATTTTGTCTTATAAAACACTTTCGAAAATATAATCAGAGATATCACTGAAATCACTTTATCTAGTGTCAATCGACCAACGTGTCGTTGAAATTTCTATCAATGAAATGTCATAAAATGCCAATAAAACGTCACAGAAAGAATTAACTATCTACCAGCAAAGTATTTAGGTAAATTTACCGCCTTGAAGTTATCTCAGACGTTCATCCCAGCAAAATTTGAAATTAACTCGAAGATTAACTCCCATCCCAGTTTTTATTAATTTGCCACAAAGGTTCTTGTTACGTACTATCGCCATGTATTATTGGGCATACACAACTAACATTTACTATTTTTTTGTTCGAAATAATGGTGAAGGCCAGTAGTTGG
Source organism: Tipula helvola (assembly GCA_963556165.1). Taxonomy (NCBI): domain Eukaryota; kingdom Metazoa; phylum Arthropoda; class Insecta; order Diptera; family Tipulidae; genus Tipula; species Tipula helvola. The sequence continues at coordinate 251,373,361 of OY744481.1, read as the reverse complement.
TACTACATATTAATTTTATTACTAAGGCTGTTTCCGAAACAGATACATATTTTATGGAAACTCACTTATTCAAATAAGTAGCCTGAATAAATGACTAATTTACTATCTCTTTAATACACAATTATCTAATTTGCTTGTCAGGCTGTCTATAAAAATATTTCTAAGATATTGTGATAATAAAATGTAATTTAACATTTTTATTTTAAGAATGTTGAAGCAAAAGTTCACCATTTTAATGGCTGTTCCTCTTACCATTAGTTATACCGATTCGAAAAAATTAATATTTTCTAAGACATACATTATACATACATTTACCCTTAAGTAAGCTATCGAGGCTAGGCTCGAGTATTACTTGTAATGTAAGTTCGAACGCATCATTTGTAATGTATGGTAAGTTCTCCCACAATTACAAACTTGATGATTGAATTGAAGAAAGATTTTTGATTGGTGTACATAAAGTGTAAATTGACTGTTGCATTAAAGGAGGCTAATTAATAGACAGAGGAACCTAATAACTCCTAGGTCAAGTTATTAAAGTTAGTTTTAAAACCACAATATTGTTCGTATTATGGCCATGATGAATATAGCTAAGGAGTAAATTATTTGGAAGCTGCATCACACACAGCTCCTGCTGGGCATACACACGAAAACAATATTCTTCAAATAAAGGGATTATTGCAGTATCTTGAATTTAATTACAACAATTAAAGCGATTATCGCTCGATAGAGTAGTAAGTAGCTCTGCGAAGAATGATCTATCCACACGGCAGCCGGGACTGAATTCCTATACCAAATCCAGACACTAAATTTTCATCTTGATCAGCGACGATACCACAATATACTTGGTAAATATTTGAAAAGAATGTATATTCGTTTCAATGTTATTCGAAGAACTTTTGATCTTTGCATGGAAGAGCGAAAGATGCGTAATATATTGGTTTTAGGTTTTGGTGGACCGAAACACAGCAATGCCACAAAATGTATAACCAGGATTGCAAAACCTTGAATCACACGCGTTTTAATCCAAATTTCAGATAAGAATAATAATTTTGGCAAAGTTGGCAAAGTTCAGTAAGTGCCTGAAGATGGTAAATCAACAAATCATAGTTTTGACACGCAAACTACGTATATTTTGGTGAAGGAGAAATAAATTATTTTTGGTGGATAGGTTAGATACAGAGGTGGGGGAATATAAACTACTATTAGGACCTAAATTAGACTTAAAATAATTAATAATTTAAAAATAAAAAATAAAATTTACAATAATTACAATTTTGATAGGTCCTCCAAAGAATTAACAAGTTGAATTTGTTGCCCATTCTCCTTCCGCATAAAAATTTTACAATTCTTCATCCAAAGATATTTGTAATTACGTTCGAATTTCACCTTATTTGCGGCTGTATATAATTAACGTTGCTTGTATGTGACATAAATTGGACTAGCAGCGAACTTGCACCAAAAGTATTACATAATAGTTAGATTCAACTTTTCAGCGTATTTTTTATTCATGACGACATCTTTTGTTTGCCTTCCAATGAGTTTAACCAACACAATTTCAGCATTTTTCTTCTTGAAACAGTAATCAATATCATTGCTTGTGACGTTGGTAAACCGAAACCCGTGTTGAGTAATTTAACAACTGCTCCTTCATCGTTAGCATTAACAGTAGGTAAACCGGTGATTTCAATACAATTTTCCCGTGACATTTTTTCTAAATAATCAATTTTATTTTGACACTCACTAATCAATCACATACGATTTATTTTCAAAAATACTTGCTGCTTTGGCCATATATGTATAACATACGGCTCCGGGAATTCTAGTAAAAAACATTTCAGTCAAAAAACGAAAGGCGTTTCAGTCATAAAATTTCCCATACAAATATTATGACTAAAACTCCTTTTAAAAAGGAACTTCAGTCCAAAAAAAAACGAATTTCGGTCAGAAAACAGTTTGACTGAAATGCCCTTTGTGTTTTTGGACTGAACGACCTTTTTTAAAAGAATTTTAGTCACAAATTTTTAAGCTGGAATACCTTTTGTTTGGTTAGTTTTTTTGACTGAAATGCCTTCGTAGTCCTATATGTTAGCTCCGGCGCTACAGTCAAAAGCATTTCAGTCAAAAACGGAAAGGAGTTTCAGTCAAAAATTAAAAGGCAACTCAGTCAAAATAATTTTAGACTGAAATGCCTTTTCAGAAGGAAGTTCAATCAAAAAACTAAAAAGGCATTCAAGTCAAACTTTTTTGGCAGAAATTCCTTTTGCATTTGTGACTGAAATACCTTTTGAAAAGGTAATTCAGTCAAACAAAAAGGAATTCCAGGCAAAATTGTTCTTGGGGAATTCAGTCAAAAACAATTCAGTCAAAAACCAAAAAGCATTTTAGTCATAAAATTTCCTATACAAATATTATGACTAAAACTCCTTTTAAAAAGGAACTTCAGTCCAAAAAAAAGGTATTTCGGTCAGAAAACAGTTTAACTGAAATACCCTTTGTGTTTTTGGACTGAACCTTCTTGAAAAGTATTTTAGTCACAACTTTTTGGACTGGAATACCTTTTGGTTGGTTAGTTTTTTTGACTGAAATGCCTTCGTAGACCTATATATTGGCTTTGGCGCCCCAGTCAAAAGCATTTCAGTGAAAAACAGAATGGAGTTTCAGTCAAAAATTAAAAGGCAACTCAGTCAAAATAGAAGACATTGATGCCTTTTCAGAAGGAAGTTCAATCAAAAAACAAAAAAGGCATTCAAGTCAAAACATTTTTTATTGAAATTTCTTTTGGTTTAGTGACTGATCGTTCGATGTTGAAAGGCCGAATAGATCCGAAGGCCGAATGCCGAAAGGCCGAATGTCGAATGGCCGAATGTGTCGAAACGCCGAATGTTGAAAAGCCGAATGGGTCGAAAGGCCGAATGTGTCGAAACCGAAAGGCCGAATAGGTCAAATACCGAAAGTCGTAAGGTCGAATTTTCATTAAATTTTCCTTCACTTAATTGATTGAAATGAATATTTAAAACCATTGAATTTATTTCTTAATGTAAAATAATTTAATTAAATTGAAAATACGTGCTAATATGTCCTGTGCATGTAGCATAATTAATGTGATCAAATTTTGTCGAGAAAACAAATTTATTTATTTATTTTTTTTATTATAAGTAATTAATTAATGGGATCACTATACATTTGCCGGGAAAAAAATCCAGAAATTTTAAAATCCAGAAATGTTGAAAAGAAAAAATCCAGAAAAAAAATTCCGAAAAAAATCTAGAAATTACGGTGAAAAGCAATCCAGAAAATATATTTTTTTTAATCGGGAAACCTCCTCCAGTGGCCCTATTCTGATAATTCCTGGGGAATAGATATTTTAATTATTATAAAGATGGAGATATTCCATTTTTAATAAAATTCTTTGAACTGTGGCTTATATCACTGATTTTAATAATGTATATGAAAAAACACAAAAATTTGTTGACATATAATTTAATATTAAAACTTTATTTTAAAAAGATATTTACAAAAAATAAAATAAATAACTGAATTAAAATAAGTTGTAACTTTCTTAAAGTGATATATGATTTAATTTTAAGACCGGTTTCGGACCTTCGTCCTTCTTCAGTTCTTTTCGTAATGATGATATTTTTATTTAATAGTGATTATTGTGTTTAATTTTCACTTTTTTACATACGCGACACCTTGTTGCGGATGATTAAATCAAACATTTTATTCGTTCTCGAATTAATTTTGTCGTTTAGCATGAGTGGATCATTTCGACGTCTGTATACAGAATATTAAATTATATGTCAACAAATTTTTGTGTTTTTTCATATAGATATTTTAAATTAAAAATCGCAAAAATTTGTAAATCAATGGCTTTGTAATAATCTTTGTTTAGAAAGGGACCACTCCATCAAAAACAACTTAGAGTTGGTAAACAAGATTGAGGCTATTAACATATCAACGAGTGCAAAGTTAGCGTCATTTGATGTCACCAACATGTACTCTAACATACCGGTAGATGAAACTTCAGTAATTGCCAAGGATTTGTTATTAAGTCAGCGAATAGACATACATGTCATAAACGAGATTGTCGCTTTGTTAAAAGAAATCACCAGGCAAAATTACTTCGAGCATGAAAACAAATACTACATACAAAACGATGGTTTACCTATGGGTAGCCCACTTTCCGGAACTTTGGAAAATATATTCCTATATTACATCGAGAATACATATATTTGGAGCAGCCGAAATAAATTCTATAACAAAATTAAATACTGGCACAGGTATGTAGATGACATAATTGTACTTTTTACGGGAACCAGTAGGCAGCTGGACCAGTTTCAAAATTATTTAAATGAAATTCATTCAAAATTAAAATTCACTTTGGAAATCGAAAATAACAAAACTATAAATTTTTTGGATTTAGCTATAAAAAATATAAACCAGAAACATGTTTTCCAAATTTTCCGTAAACCAACTCAAACATTTCAAACCATTCATCAGCAATCATGGCATCCATTCCAGCACAAACTATCGGCATACCGCCATATGATCCATAGGCTAAATAGTATAACAATGGCAGAGGAGAGTTACAAAATTGAACTTGACATCATCAAGTTTGTAGCATACCACAATGGATATGATACGAAAATGATCGATACATTGAATAACAGTTATAAAAGGAAATTAGAGTATAGATCGAATACAACATTGTCTTTCGACGATAATAATAATAATCGAAAATACCTAAGTTTGGAATGGAGCCAGGTTAGCCAAAAAATTCAAAATATTTTCATAAATTTCGGATATAGCATTGCTCACAAAACTCAACATAAATTAGAAAGTTTTGTTAAAACCAAAATTAATTCCACTTTAGACACGGGTGTTTATAAATTAACATGTTCAGATTGCCCCGCTTTTTACATAGGCCAAACGGGACGTTCATTTAGCGAAAGATTTAGAGAACATGTCAGAGGAATCGGGAGAATGAATACAGAATCCAAATTCGCGCAACATATAAACCACACGCTGCATAACTACGTGAATTTTGAAACAAATTTAGAGGTGCTGTATAGGATGAAAAAAGGAGATATGATGGATCGTGTAGAGGAATTGGAAATATTCAAGAACAAGGAAAATCAATTTATGTTGAACAGCAAAATAAACACTGCTACAAATAAAATGTACGAGCTGATTTCCAACGGTTAATCAACGTAAGCGAAGGTTTTTGTAAATTTGGAAAATACTCAACGCAACTACTGGAAAAAATTTTTGGGTATAAAAAGCGAGGAAAAAAACGTTTCAATTCAATAAGTATTGCTTCAACTGAAGATGATGTTTGTTGGCATCGAATCGAAATCGATTTTGAATCGAAAATTAAAAATAAAATTTCACTATAAGGAATATACTTATTTTAAAAAATATATAAATTAAAAATAATATAAAAGTCGCCTTTTAATTATATTTATATATGTAATACATTTTAAATTGAGTTGCAGTATTATTCCTTTTACCCCAAAGTATATTCTGGTGTCAGGGAAAAAAATTGATTGGGAAAAAATTATTCCCAATTACAGCAGTATTGACGTTTGTTCTTCCATACTTGTTTTATGAAAGAATTGATGGGGAATAAATTTTTTAACGAAAATATTTGTTGATATTATTAAATAATCATATTAATATTGTATTTAGTATCTAAAGAATATATTTCCAAAATTTCAAGCCCAACAGAAAGTCCTAAAGGTCCCTAGGAAGTCACCGAAGTGATGCGAAGTAATGTGTTCTCTTCAAGAACGAAAACTTCAATCGAGTTTTTCTTGAAACATGTTGTTTTGCGCGCCGTGGAATGTAACTCAAAAAGTAATGGACCAATCAACTTGAAATTTTGTACGAATATTCTTTAGCTTATCGGCCTTTGCACAAACCTAAAATTTCGTAAAGTTGTTTAAATAAATATTGGTTTTAACGAATTGTTTATAAAAAAATGTGTTTTTTTTTTACTTTTTGACCTCAAATTTTCAATTTTAATTTTATTTTTTACTACATTTAGGCTCATGCAAAGCGGAATGAATTATATTAATGAAAAAAATTTGTTTCGTTGATTTTAGTTAACTACAAGGACCAGGGCGTTCCACGGCGCAAACTCTAGTAGCCAAGTTCGAGCACCTCTAGCGCCGCCATTTTGTTTTTTTTTCACTCATGAAAATTTTTTTTTGTATTCATTTGAACGTCAATATTATTATGCAATTTGTTTCATTGCATTTCAATATTGAAAAACTAGTTGTTTGGAGGAGGTGCCCCCCTTAAAATAAATGAAAACAAATCAATAATATTGCCATTCCCCTAAGATCGGGATATTTGGCTGCAAGATAAAATCTTGTTTTGCCGTTCAATCTTGTTTTTTGAATTCTTACCGTATAAATTGTTTTCCAAAATAATTATTTTGATTATTTTATTGTGAAATTATGAATATGTATTTAGTGAAATGGATTTTCTGGGATTGATATAAAATACCACACTTCGCTCCCGTAACATAGCGGCCACACTGGGGTGATTTTTCACCCCAGTCAAAAAATCATTCTAGAAAGACAAATTTAAAATATTGAGATTCCAAAAAATTCATGGACATTCTGAAACATGTTTTTCAATTTCTAATATGGTTTACAAGAGCCAATATCAAGATAATTTGACAAAAAAAAATTATATATGCGCAAAGTCAGGAAAAATGACGTTTTCCAGAAAAAAAATCATTACTATTCAAAAATCATTACTCCTTCCAAAATTCATCGTTTATAGCTAATACTAATACTTTTTTCTTCCTTCTTTGTACCATGCAAGTAACCTACATTCCTCGACAACCTATATGGCCCGACAAGTATAATTTTCGTAGTTTTTGATAACTTAAATTAAGGTGATTTGGCCTGGGGGTACATATTCACCCCTTGTGGCCGCTAAGGGTTAACAAAATAGAGCAATTATTTTTTTTAGTAGGTGTCATGATTAGATTTTATATAATCCGCTGCTAAGTGCGGCACGCAGTGCGATATGTTTGCTGATCCCGCCTCCTACGTCCCCCGAAGTACAAATCTGAAGCCCCTCGGAGGTCTAATCGGGGTGGGGGGAGGAGCAGCGACCTTTCGCGTGCCCGTGAGAGTTACCGAAGCCGTTAGCTTCTACAATTCGAAGTTAAATTAGTCGATGTCATTTTATTTTAAAAGATTAATAAAAACATTATTATGTATTTTGTAAAACAAGATTTTGGAGAAAAGATTTTAGAAACAGTCTTTTGTAAACAGTCTTTTGAAAAACAGTGATACGTGGCCAACCCCATTTTTAGACTATTATTAGGAGCGATATGAGCGATACGATTACTTTGATCTGTGTCTAAAAGGTTGACGAAGCAATTTCTATTATCATAAATATTAAGAACTTTACGGAAAACTCAAATTTGATAAACATTTTATAAATTTTAATTATAATTTGGTCCGCACATTGATAATTATGTTTCTGAATTTTAGAAGTCTTGATTTTTGTTTTTCTGAGATTTTTGTTTCTGGATTTTTTTTCTGGATTTTCAGTTTCCGTATTTTTTTTTCTAAATAAGGTAGCCAACCCTTAATTAATTTTTAATTATGTATATGATAAAAAAACGCAAGAAGATTTTAATATTTAAGGTGATATGCTATTAAACATTTTTATATACAAATTTTGATAAAAATATAAATTTTGAAAATTTTCAGTCATAAAAAGATGAAATATTAAAATCAATTTCGATACAAACAACCTTTTAACATTCAGCCTTTCGACACAATCGACCTATCGACATTCGGCCTTTCGACCTATTCGGTTTTCCGACACATTCGGCCTTTCGACACATTCGGCCTTTCGACACATTTGGTCTCTCGACCCCATTCCGACTAATTTAACTTAGAATTGTATAGGCTAACGGCTTCGTTAACTCTCACGGGCACGCGGGAGGTCGCTGCGCTTTCCCCGATTAGCGCTCCGAGGGCCTTTAGATTTGAACTTCGGGGGACGTAGGAGCCGATATCAGCAAACATGTCGCACTGCGTGCCGCACTTAGGAGCGAATTATATAGAATCTATTAATGACACCTACTAAAAAGAAAAATAATTGCACTATTGAGTTAAGCAAGATTTTGTAGTTGCAAATAAATACGTAGAATTGACCATGGATCCACGATCAATTGTCCATACGATGAATTGTCCACACGATCAATTGATCCACGATCTATAGTTGATACGATCAATTGTCTCCACGATCAATTGTCCATACGATCAATTGTCCATACGATCAATTGCCCACACGATCAATTGATCCACGATCTATAGTTGATACGATCAATTGTCTCCACGATCAATTGTCCATACGATCAAAGGTATTGAAACACCTTTCGAGAAGGTTATTCAGTCCAAATGCACAAGGGCATTTCAGTCAAACTGTTTTCTGACCGAAATACCTTTTTTTCGATTTGAGTTCCTCTTAAAAAGAAGTTTTAGACATAATATTGTATTTGTATGCGAAATTTTATGACTGAAACTCCTTTCGTTTTTTGACTGAATTGTTTTTGATTAAATTCCCCAAGAAAAATTTTGTCTGGAATTCCTTTTTAATTGTTTGACTGAATTACCTTTTCAAAAGGTATTTCAATCACAAATGCAAAAGGAATTTCAGTCAAAAAAGTTTGACTTGAATGCCTTTTTAGTTTTGTGATTGAACTTCCTTCTGAAGAGGCATTTCAGTAAGAAATTATTTTGACTGAGCTGCCTTTTAATTTTTGACTGAAACTCCTTACCGTTTTTGACTGAAATGCTTTTGACTAGAGCGCCGGAGCCAACATATAGGGCTGCGAAGGCATTTCAGTTGGATTTTTTTCCCGGCAAATGTAGTGATCCCATTAATTAATTACTTATAATAAAAAAAAAAAATAAATAAATTTGTTTTTTCGACAAAATTTGATCACATTAATTATGCTACATGCACAGGACATATTAGCAAGTATTTTCAATTTATTTAAATTATTTTACATTAAGAAATAAATTTAATGGTGTTAAATATTCATTTCAATCAATTAAGTGAAGGAAAATTTAATGAAAATTCGACCTTTCGACTTTCGGAATTTGAGCTATTCGGCCTTTCGGTTTCGACACATTCGGCCTTTCGACCCATTCGGCTTTTCAACATTCGGCCTTTCGACACATTCGGCCATTCGACATTCGGCCTTTCGGCATTCGGCCTTCGGGCCTATTCGGCCTTTCAACATCGAACGATCAGTCACTAAACCAAAAGAAATTTCAATAAAAAATGTTTTGACTTGAATGCCTTTTTTGTTTTTTGATTGAACTTCCTTCTGAAAAGGCATCAATGTCTTCTATTTTGACTGAGTTGCCTTTTAATTTTTGACTGAAACTCAATTCTGTTTTTCACTGAAATGCTTTTGACTGGGGCGCCAAAGCCAATATATAGGTCTACGAAGGCATTTCAGTCAACAAACTAACCAACCAAAAGGTATTCCAGTCCAAAAATTTGTGACTAAAATACTTTTCAAGAAGGTTCAGTCCAAAAACACAAAGGGTATTTCAGTCAAACTGTTTTCTGACCGAAATACCTTTTTTTTGGACTGAAGTTCCTTTTTAAAAGGAGTTTTAGTCATAATATTTGTATAGGAAATTTTATGACTGAAATGCCTTTTGGTTTTTGACTGAATTCCCCAAGAACAATTTTGCCTGGAATCCCTTTTTAATTGTTTGACTGAATTACCTTTTCAAAAGGTGTTTCAGTCACAAATGCAAAAGGAATTTCAGTCAAAAAAGTTTGACTTGAATGCCTTTTTAGTTTTTTGATTGAACTTCCTTCTAAAAAGGCATTTCAGTCTAAAACTATTTTGACTGAGTTGCCTTTTAATTTTTGACTGAAATTCCTTTCTGTTTTTGACTGAAATGTTTTTGACTGAAATTCCCGGAGCCATAACATTCATAGTAGATATTTTCACAACAAAATAAAATAAAATAAGCGTTTTTTAAATTTTTTTTCGTATTCGGCCCACGATGGTTTTGAAATGCCGATTGATGTTGTATATTGCGAATGTATGCGTAGATTATCTGTTGATTTTAGATTTTATTTATTTTCTTTTCTGGTCCATAGTCACACATACATACATTCAATATTATTTGTTCGGCACAGATGTTTCCGTAACATGATTTCCATACAATTTTTTACTTACTCATGCCACTAAAGATGTTTTCACATCAAAAACAATTGTTGGCCATTTTTGGCAGGATTTCAATAACTGGGCCAATGCGGACTGAACCTAATAAGGCTACTACGAAAAATAAATATTTTCATAGAAAATACATTTAATTTTCACGACAGGCTACTTGGCGAGAGTATAACATAAGTATGAAGAGTACTGAACCTATTATGGAGCATAAATAAGGCCTGCATCTGAGAGATACGACCAAAAATAGTTATACATACATAGTTTAATTTAGTTTTAAAAAACAAGGCCAACGTAATTATTCTAAATACTCACGCGCGTAAAAATATCAACATATTTAAATTCGAAAACCTTTAACAAGTTTAATAAGCCACAATATGTCAATACCCTCCGTGCGAACGTATAACAAAACAAAAAATAATTTTTCCCGAAAGTTCCATTCACTATAAAATAAATCCCTTTCATAACATTTTGCATTACAACCACTTATATTTAAACCATCCTACTACAAAAATTTCTAACAAAAAATAACAACCACCAAAATATCATCCTCGCATTACCACACCAACAATAACAAGAAATACAATTTTTTGTAATAATAATGTAATTGCGGTAATAACATCCTCTAAGAAAAACGTACAATAACAAAAAATCCTCCTTAAGAAAAGCCAAAGATTGTTTTTTGTGATTTTGGTGTTTTTCGTTTTGTTTGAGAATAACGACCGGCGTAATAAAAGGGTAATTTCGGATCATGAGTTCATAACTTATTGATAAGTTATAATCACGGACAAAATATAGTACACTATCCATCCTCATTTAACATTCCTCATGCCACAAATATCGTGTATATGTACACCGAAACATTTTATGTACATACCTATACAGCTTCTTGAGTGGTGTGCCGAAACTTTTGGGCTTTTTTTTTTGCTCTTATTTTCGAAACTTTTTGTGTCTTTTTATTATTGGAAAACAATAAAATTTCATTTCATCGATTGGTTTAATCCGCTTTGTATTGTTTTCGTTAAGAAAAATTAAAACTTTTTTTTTTTTTTTTGTCAAAAATTTTCTTTTCTATTTTTCAATGAATAATTAATTAGTTTTCTTAAGATTATTTAATAAAATTAATTATTAAAATAACAAGAATACAGTTTCTGTTCAATTAAGTCCCGCCGTCGAAAAGTGAAAATCAATGATTTTCAATTAATCACAGATCCGTGTTTTCGTTGCTTGTTCGCAACCGACATAAAATATGGACGAGTTTATCATCGAGTAATTAAAATGTTAGGCTACACAATTTTATACATAATTCAATCTTGTTTACATTTTTTGATTTAATTTAAAATTCCAACGAAAATTACGGAATTAGACATCACACACAATAATAAAGTGAGGCAATTTGTATACCCTGCCGAGTGAGTTCATCTGCCTTTTTATACCCCGCAATACTGTAGTGCCCTGGCACCATGTTAAGTGGATGTTGAACTGATCTGCCGTCTAGTTAAGAAATGAGAGACAGCTTTGGGCTACTTTCGACGTAAGGAAATAATCTGGTAGCGGTTTAATAACGGCCTGACTGTACCCCTGTACCCCTTCTATTCGCTCCAAAGTCTTTTAGCTAGTCTGGAATCTATCCTCCAAGTTCTTGTGATGGCCTACTGAGCATTGTTTTAGTTGAGTAATCTCCTGCAACACTTTGCTAAGGGTGGCATTTTCATACTTATAAATTGCGTTAGACGAACTCACGGCCCATAGAGACGCTAGCCTGTCATCACTATTTTCGGACGATTTAGCTTTCTGTAAGCAGCTTAAACAGTTCAAAGATTTTTTCTTCGTCCGCATATACTCAACATCCGCTTCATTTAAAATATCGCAAGACGGATGAAAGATATTTCTGCAGATAGCATAATTAATCTTCTGGGATTCCCTTTGATTTTTTACGTTGCATTTAATACACGACATTTTACACGACGAATATCACTAGTGGAGTAGTCACAATATACTCGTTCCGCACTGCCTGGAACGGGAAAAAGTTTCAATTCAATCGAAATGTTATTACCTTCCGCCAGCAGAAATTTCATTTCTGCGTCGTTGCTTTGGTCATCAGCCAATTTTTCGTAATTGTTTTCTGCACTCGAGTGGATACTTTCTGTGCGTGATAAGAGATCCGCCGTTACATTTTCAGCGCCCTTTACGTGCCGGTTATCGGTGGTCAATTGTCCAATGTAATCGAGGTGCCTCGCTTGACGATCGTTCGCTTTTTCGGGGTTCTGTGCGAAAGCAAATGTAAGCGGTTTATGATCGGTGTAGATGTGACAACTTCTTCCTTGCAGCATGAATTTAAAATGTTTAACGGCCAAATACATTGCGGTGGGCTCACGATCATATGTGCTGCATCGAAGTTGCGCTTTGTCGAATTTTTTGAGAAAAAACCTAACGGTTGAAGTCCGTTGTCGACGACTTGATGAAGTACTGCACCAGCCGCGATGTCAGAAGCGTTGACATACGGCGAAAGCACTGCCGTTTTTGATAGATGAACGTGTAAGGCGATATTGGACAAATCGGTTTGCATTTATCAAATGCATTCCTTGCTTCGTATGTCCATGTTAACAGCGTTCGATCATTCTTTTTATTTCCGGGAATCATTTCCAATAATTTGACTTGAGTTTCCATGGCGTTTGGTAAAAGCTTGCAATAATAGTTAAGTGTCGCCAAAAACTTTTTAGTTGATTTACCATTGTCGGAAATGGAAATGATTTGATGGCTTCGAGTTTTTGGGCAGCGGCAAAAGTCCTTCGATTGAAACTCGATGTCTAAGGAAATCAATCTCCTGCCGGCTAAATTTGCATTTGGCAACATTTATTGTTAAATTGTATTGTTTCATGCGCTCAAAAACGATTCGCAAATGTTCTTGGTGCTATTCGGGCGTTGTCGAGGCGATGCACAAATCGTCGATATACACAAACACAAAATCGAGATCGCTTCAAACTTCGTGGAATATTCGCTGGAAAGTTTGTGCAGCGTTACGTAGACCAAACGTCATAAAATTAAACTCAAAGAGTCCGAACGGCGTCGTAATAGCAGTTTTTTCACTGTCCTCTTCAGCGACTGGAACCCGATGGAAAGCTTTTTGCAAGTCGACCTTTGAAAAAATGGTCTTTCCTTGCAATTTGCCAACGAAATCGTTCACACATGGGTGATGGCGATAAAGCGCGGTAATCACCGCACGGGCACCATGCTCGGCTTGATGGTCGACAAATTCTGGCTTTCATCAATAATTCGAATTCATTTCGTGCTTTTTCGAGTTTCTCGGGCTCCAATCGTCGAGGTCGAGCATAAACAGGATGTCTTGTCGTGATAATTCGATGCACTATAGCGGTAGAAATATCCCTTCCTGGCAGTGGAAGTATCGTAATTTGCTTGAACTCTTCCCGTAGACCACCGTAATTCGAATGAACTGGTACGTTTTGTATCCCTAGTTTGCAATGAAATCTGCATCAATGATTGGAGTTACTACGTCTGCGAATAAAAACGTCCACGTGAAGACACGTCGTAATCTGAAGTTTAGCTTCAGTGTTGTAGTTCCAAATGTTTTGATTTCGGTGCCGTTTGCTGCGAACAATTTAATTTCCGATGATTTACAATAGCCTGCTGATCCGACTGCGTGGCATGACTGATACGTCGGCTCGGCACCTGTATCAATCAAAAAGCATTGTCATACATTTTCATTCGGTTAATGAATTTGGATTTAGGCTGTTCGTTACCTAAATCCGACGCATGCTGTTACTATTTACTATTTTACTGGGCGGCATTCGTGGCGTCGAAATTGCACGGCTTGCGGCAACGGTTTGTTTATCGCCAAACTTCCAATGGAACCAACAATTTGGATGCTCTGGACGAGAATTGGAACGCGCACGTGATCTATTAGCGTTCGCTGAATTTTTGCGACCGCGATAATTGTCGAATTGTCGTTGAAACTCAGCTACTTGAATGAACAGCTTTTGTAGCACATTGATTTCTGACGATACTGCTGGAGTAAATTCCGAGTTACATGATGCTGTGGGTTGCTGCGAAGTTGCTTGACGAATATTACGATTGCCGATTGTACGTAAACGAATTGATTCAACCAATGCGTCAGCTGCTATGAGTCGTTCCTTGATTGGTGAACTTTTTATTTGAATAACTGCAGCGTGCGCCTTTTCCGGTTAACGAATCGGATGCCAAATGTTTTAATTTTTGAAATAACTGAGTCGGTTTTGCATCACCAAGTTGTACGTCGTTAATCATTTCTCGGAATCTTTCTTGCTGCGAATCCGAGTAAAATCTCACTGTCACTGACTTTAAGTGCTCATACTTTCCCTTTTCTGGGACTTGACCGAGTTCCGTTTGGATAGCTCGCAGATCGCTGAGCGGAATTTGTGCCATTACCGAATAATACTTTTTATTATCCGTGGTAACGTTGCTGGCTTGGAACCAGAATTCCAGGCTTACAAAATACAGTGGCGTGCAAGCATTTAGACTGTCGTTTAGTCTCAGCATTAGCAAACGTGGAATCGTGGCACTTGCGTGTATGGAGACTGTGGGGTCCTCTTCGTTATTTTCGTCATCGACACCCATTTCTGTTTTTTCACTTATTTTTCACTTTCGCGTGTTTTATCGGGGTTACCACTTTGGGATTAATACAACATTTATGTTAATTAAATGTATTTTATTGTAAATTCCAAAAATTGTAAAACACGTTTTTTCTTGTCCGTCTCTTCCTCTAATTTTCTCTATCTCCAATTTTCTTTTTTTACATAGCGTCCCTTGTTTTCCATTGTTGATATTTTTGCTGTAGGTTGCTTAATTTTTCGATAATTTGAAATTTTACCGGCTAACGTACCTATATTGCCTACAACTTCATTGGTTACGAGTAAGCCAAAAGTTGGGTAGATTATTGGATCAACTTAAAAGACGAGGTATTTTTTCGACGCGGAATCCGTATGCTGCCTGAAAGATGGGTAAATGTCGTAGCTAACGATGGGCAATACATTGTACCAATTTCTGTGAATAAAGCTACTTCTTGGTATTTATTTGTACCCCTAATAGAATTCTCAATCAACAGCAGTTCTAGTTTTCTTGGCTTTTCTAAAAAAGCTCTTGGCGAGAGCTTTGGGGCTATTGCACTCCATCAAGGTGGCCTTGGCTTGGCTACTCAAAGGAGGTCGGCATCAGATAGCTTGTCTGCTAAGTTATCTAACTCCTGTGTAGATAATGGGGGTTTTGGAACCGGGACAGTCAATGAATTACCTAGAATGGTGCTGAAGGTATCACAGTCTATTTTCCTCCTGTTTCTAAACATAGCCCTATTTGTGGCTTGTGTAACCGGTTCATATTAAAGATAGCAGTGATCAGAAAAGGAATGATCAGCAGACACTTTCCAATTCATAAACCTATCCTCAATAAAATATGAGACAAGCGTGATATCTAGCACCTCTTATTTGTTTCTATTTATAAAAGTGGGCTTACACCCAAAATTACATATTTGAAGGTTAGTGCTAAGAATAAAATCAAGGATTAACTCATCTCTCCCGTTTATATCCGTACTTCCCCATTTTGTGTGGTGTGCATTCACATCACTGCTCAGGATAACTTTAATTTTTTTGCAGTATGCATCACCTTCATATGGTAAAGAGGCTGAAATAAGCCAGAGATTTGGTTTGGTGTCCCCCGTCTGCAATGCCCCATGGATCCTGGATTAGGACAACATGAACTCCATCAGCTTTTCTGAGCAGCCGAGTAAATTGATCTACAACAGCCTCAGAATCAATGTATACTATCACTTCCACAACCATCGTTTCGGATTGCCTGCCCGAAAGGCTGAGACCAAATCCTCCTGGAGTCCACAAATTATTTCCAAGATCTGAACATCTCGAAATCCAACGAGAGTGTTTCAATACCCTCTTCGAACACATTCTCACCCCCAACGAGCCATTACCACCAGACAGGATATTATCCGGAGTTACCCTTCCTACCGGTGCAGCCCATATATCTTCTACTTACATGCCTTACCCTTTTTGTAGACTTTTAATGTGATAGCCCCGAAACCGAAGTGTATAACACACTTCGTCCTTGCCAAAGCCTCTGTCGACTCATCATTTATAATAATTATAGTTATAGCTGACCTATAATCAGTCTTTGGCTCGTCCAGCTTCGCTATATTCCAATTAGAGGTTGGATAATCCAAATTTCTAATTCTTGAGTATTTACAGAACAGCACTTGGATTGCTCGGGTTCGCAGGGATGCAAGCCTACACTCTAGGCTTATTCAGGATATCCTCCATTGTTCACTCAGCCTCCTTACCGCTTTCCTCTAGAGATAGAGAAGTCTTTGGTCAATAATGAGTGTCAATTTGGCATGGTCCCTGTGCCATCCTCTATCCTCACAGTTCAGAGCAGGATCCACCTCTAAACCCACCTCTACCTTCCTCTAGTTAACCGGCACAACACTCCTATCCTCCTGCGCCTATCTATCAACGCAGCAATCAGCTGGTCTTTAAGAACCTCGCTGAAAGGCCTTGTTACAGTTTCCTTCAACCTTGACCTCTTTGCAATATTTAGTGACTGCTTCTGAGATCTCTGGCTTTTGGGAGAAGAACTCTCAGAGGAACCACCCTATTTAATGCTAGTAACCATCTTAGCGTAAGCAAACGTTTCCTTTTCTTTACCCGTTCGATCTGGTCTTATAATTTGGTACTCCGGGACCAGTGTTGTAAGAACTTTTGTTCTTTCCGAGAGATTTAGAAGGACTATCTATATGCGAGCTGATTTCCTTCTTAATTACTACTGATTGTGAACGAGACATATCGGTCAATGCTCCCCCAGCAGTTGTTGTATTAAAGGGACCAGCAATATTTTTGCTTATGTCCCATGTTTTATCTTGATTTTCAATACGTAAGATAAGGTTACATAATCCAGAGAGCGCCAAGTATCTGGATACAACGTTAGAGACTGAGATAGTTTGTAGACTGGGCCCCCAGCCAGTTTGGTTCTCAGCCAAGTTGTTTAGCGCCGTGTTTTAGCTTACCCTCCTATATGGAGGACTATTACGTCCTCTACGATATTATTTAATTTCGTAGTTCTCGCCCAAAATACCGTCGCCTAGTTGTTACTTACTACAACCCTGTTATATTCCAATTGGCATCTCGCAAAAAACCTATGTGCAATAAAATCAAGCTTTCGAAATGAATAACGAAAACATATGAATATCAAAGAAACAACATGAATAATATAAAAGATAAGATGACGAGACGGAAGATGATGATAAGTGCCATTCCGTTAGCTTTTGCTACTTTTTATTGAAATTCATATTATAAGATGAGCATAAAATGAAATAAACAATTTTTGTTTGTTTGATTTAATGCGATTTATCGGTCG
Organism: Tipula helvola; assembly: GCA_963556165.1. Taxonomy (NCBI): domain Eukaryota; kingdom Metazoa; phylum Arthropoda; class Insecta; order Diptera; family Tipulidae; genus Tipula; species Tipula helvola. Next base: position 251,355,714 of record OY744481.1, on the reverse strand, counting down.
GAATTGTTATTATTATTCCGCTTTTTTTTTTATATTTTCAATAAAATTTTCATCGGAAAATGTTTTTGAATAATAAAAAATAAAAAAAAATAGAACATGATATTGAATTTGACTAGGGCGCAGGGTGTGTATAGACTAGTTTTATTTTTTTAATACAGCGAACAAAAAAACTATTTTGTAGAAGAGTTAAAAAAAACTGCCGGAAGACGCAGAATTGCTTTACAGCTAACTTTTAATTATGTCTTCCGGTTTGTACAATATAATATACAAAATTTGTGTCACTAAAATAAAAAATAAATGTCTTTTTTATACTTGCAGCCATATTTTTGAGTTTTCTACGAAAAAATAAAAAAATTGCGGATGTATCACCACCAAACTATAAAGAAAACGACGATACAAGAAACACTTCTACAAACTACAATAACATGAACTTGAAACCAAAAATAATATAAATCCATCAAGATTTTTTTTTTGTGCCATACATTTTTGTTGTTGTCGCGGACTCGTATAATGGTATCGCGGACAATTTAAACAAAAAAAGTATTGTGTATTTGTAAGATGGTCGACGTGTATTGTTAGCTTTTTTTATACTTCACAAATTTTGCTTCTTTTTTTGGCAATTATATTTGTTTAATATAAAAAATAAAATATTTTTATGGTTTTGTCGCATTCAATATAAACAATCGCAAATGGGATAAAGGAATGAATTTGTGTCACGGCGAAAACACTGTAGTGTAACATGAAGGAAAGCACCAACAAAAAAACAATATATGAGGAGGATTGTTTTTTGGATATGAGAGAGAATAAAGGTTATGTATTTTGATGGTAAATATTCGGGGCTGATTATTAAAAATGGTCAGAACGTTTTATGTGAATGATTTATCTTATATAAAATTATTGAAAGCGAACAATTTTAGAATATGATGTAACACGTCATGGTTCTTTGCGACTTCATATCTAAACTAACTTAAATATGTTGTGTAAATCCCCATACGTGTTAACCAAAATCACCATTTACCACATTTGCCTGCTCGGTAGCAGTCGACGGGGGGTCCTTGTTCACCGAACGTAAATGGAGCTTCCAAGTGCTGCAAGAATGATACGATGAGACAAACCACACAGGCAAGAAAACAAGAAAATAAATCATGGACAGTTCAACAGCTTACCTATACTGTACTGTATTGAGGTTCTAAATGGTTCGACCTCAGTGCCGACGTAGCGGCACTTCCCTCCCTATATTGAATCCCAACCACTTCATCACTAAGGTCTTTTAATGACTAGACATTATTAACAAACAAAACAACGGTATTTAGAGTGACAAACGTACAGTTGCATAATAACAATTTATTAGACAAATTAGCGGCATAAAAATAACTCACTGATTTCGAAGCAAAAAAATGAAATTTAGAAAATTTGTTCCTCCTTTGTTTTTTTAAATTTAAACAGTCCAATAATTTATTGTAGAAACATAAATAATAACCCTAGCTACTATTAAATTAAGTCGACAGGTCCCTAATGAGCTAAACTTAACATAAACCAAAAAAATGCTTTTATGTAACTGAAATCTCATATTCAATATGGTTAACTGTAAAAATTTTTATTTATAAATACATGTTCGAGAACAAAAAAAAACAAAGAACAAAAGAAAGTAGAATTTTAACTTATCATACTAGTAATAAAATATTCATACTAATAAGAATAATAATAAGTGTATTGCTTTGGTAAAAAAGGATTAGATTTAGGTTTGGATTTAAAATTTCAGAAAGCAACCCGCAAAGATTTATTTTTGAATTTAATTTTTGTTTGATGTGTTTCATATGAAGCAAATTCTAGTGGTAGGTATTGAAATTAAAAATCGGATTTGATTTAAGTAAATTCAAAAAATTATTGGATTTAGCTGAATCTTTTTTGGATTTATTTAATGCAATTGTTGTTGCATTTTTTTGTAAATTTACCAAAGCAATACACTTAATAATAAGTTAGATATACTAACTTAAATAATAAATAACAAGAAAATAATAAATAACGTAAGAAGAGGAGAAATTGTTAAGAGTTTGCAATTCAGTTTCGATCTGCGAGCATGTGAAAAATAAATCATCTTTCAGTACATCTCATCAGGCTATAGCGACTGAACTGCTAATTTTTATTACACTGATTTTTCCTATATATAGGAATCAACGTGCACTTGTAGTATTAGCGAATTTTTACATTCCCCTTTTTAAACTTTTAACAATTTCAATGTTATTGTATTTAACCAGAGCCTTCTAGAGTATAGAGCCATAATCATTATGACGTATTTTTTAGAAGCTTTTTTAGTGGTATAACTTTTCACTGATTTCCATAGGAATCCATAGTAAAAATGGTGTTTTTTAGCTTCAAGTTTTTCAATGAAAAAAGCAAAAATGGTACGAAATTTTTATACAAAAGTGTTCAACATATATTTAGCAGCAATATACAAGAAGGGTATATTGGTATGAAGTAAATATTAGTTGCAGAAATATTAAAATTAAATTATTTCTAAAATATATTTTTCGAACTTTCATTTTGAAAAATACATCAAAGTTGGCCCTGACAAATTAAAATAATACTTGCTAAATTTATGTTTAGTTTTACTAGTGTACGTTAGATGTCTATAATTGTTGGCAGAGAAATACGAAAAAAAATTATTTAATCACATAATTATGACACGTTCTTAGTATTTTCTGAATTTGTTTTGCTTTTCCTACAATTTTTGAACTCAAATTTCCCCAAGTCGCAATTTTTGGTACGATTTTTCAAAATGTTTACTACTCACTGCCATCTATGTATATTGACTTAATGCACACGATTAGTAGTAAGCTTTTCTTTTTAATTTGACCAGAAAGCTGTTGTTATGAACTTTTTTTATATTTTGGTTTAAATAAATCAATTATTACAAGAAAATGAAAACGATTTACTTAAACGAGATTTATATATGTATGTATGTTCAAATTCAAACATTTATGAAAATATTTCAGAAATCATAATTAAGAATTTGAAACGTTTTCATTGACAAATTTGTCTTAGGAAAAAAAGTGATTTCCCATATGTTTTATGTGTTTTACTATGAAAATTTTGGTTTTTTCCTCGTTTCTAATTCCCTTATAAAAGCTTCGTTTTTTAGATTATGCAAAACCTACTTAATAAATAAAGCCTCCATGATGAAAAGAAGCTTTTTTTATGGTAACAAAAAATCCAAAAAAAAATGTTTATTTCATAGTTTTTGTATGGAGGGACATGACCTCAGTTTATTCAAAATATATTAATGAAAATTAACTCGGAATTAATTTTATTTTAATTCAATTGCATCTCTAAACTTCCGTTTCCACCTGACTTGGAGGATTTTTCCGTGAGCTTTTCCAATTTACAATAATAATGATAACAAAATAAGATATTTTTTATTTGAAAAAGCTTAAAAATAGAGTACATATATGTAAAAAAGAGACAGACATATAAACGGAAAGGCATGACATTTACAATACTAAACATAACAAACAATATGGAAACACGGTTAATATACGGAAAATGAAGCAAACCTATAATATGAAGCATTTTATCATATGCAGTAAATAAAAAGAAAACAAAAAGTATGAAAACAAATATGTATTGTTGATTTAAAATTTTCAAAATATTTATTTGTTACATATTTAGGAAAAATGAAATAAAATATCTTGTTATGGATCTGAAAAAGCTTAAAAATGAGTACACAAATATAAAAACGAGATAAACATATTATGAAAAATAAAATGGCGCCCGCACGGCATTTACAATAATAATGATGAGAAGATGATGACAAACAAAAAAACAACAACAAATTATGAAAATAAAATTTTTATTTAAAATTTTTTTCAATTTATAATTTTAAAATACATACCTAATTAACGATTAGGCATCGTTTTTTGTTGAATTAGTTATGATAACGATTTCCAGTTTTGCGTATTTTATATCTTCAATGTACCTAAATAATGTTGGTTTGGCAACTAAAAATAAAATTAAAAATCAAAACAAAAACAGCTGTTTAGACAAATTTTTTTTGAACATATTTGAAGAAGATTATTTGCGTATTTTGGTGAATCCCATTATATTATGAATCGATTAAATATTTCTTTAAATGTGCCTTGGTAGAAAGAGAACAAATGCCTTATGCATGCCCATAAATATTTGTTAAACTGCCAAAAATACCAAATATGATCAGATTTTGGACACAAAAGGGCCACTTTTTCTACCAAGGTACAGATTTTATTTTCTCTAAGAAAAAGAAAACTAAATGTTGGTTTGCACTTCTTTTTCACTTAATTACACCATAAAACACAATAATCTTGAAGATATAAAATACGGAAAACTGGAAATCGTTATCATAACTAATTCAACAAAAAACGATGCCTAATATTCGTTAATTATGTATTTTAAAATTATAAATTGAAAACAATTTTAAATAAAAATTTTATTTTCATAATTTGTTGTTGTTTTTTTGTTTGTCATCTTCTCATCATACTTCATTAGTGTTTATTTTCCATTATGTGTGTTGACCTTGTTCCTATATATTTTGTTCTTTTATTATTGTAAATGCCGTGCGGGCGCCATTTTATTTTTCATTATATGTTTATCTCTTTTTTTATATTTGTGTATGTACTCATTTTTAAGCTTTTTCGGATCCATAACAAGATATTTTATTTCATTATTCCTGGCTGGAAATCGTCAATAATAATAATTTGACAAAAATATTTTAATGTACAAATAAATATGTAACAATTAAATAAATATTTTGAAAATTTTAAATCAACAATATTTGTTTTCATACTTTTTGTTTTCTTTTTATTTACTGCATATGATAATATGCTTCATATTATAGGTTTGCTTCATTTTCCGTATATTAACCGTGTTTCCATATTGTTTGTTATGTTTAGTATTGTAAATGTCATGCCTTTCCGTTTATATGTCTGTCTCTTTTTTACATATATGTACTCTATTTTTAAGCTTTTTCAAATAAAAAATATCTTATTTTGTTATCATTATTATTGTAAATTGGAAAAGCTCACGGAAAATCCTCCAAGTCAGGTGGAAACGGAAGTTTAGAGATGCAACTGAATTAAAATAAAATTAATTCCGAGTCAATTTTCATTAATATATTTTGAATAAACTGAGGTCATGTCTCTCCATACAAAAACTATGAAATAAACATTTTTTTTTGGATTTTTTGTTACCATAAAAAAAGCTTTGAAAAAAATATCGATATCATGGAGGCTTTATTTATTAAGTAGGCTTTGGATTATGGCTTGTATAATCAAGGTTGCTTTGATTTAACGCATACATGCGATTACTATGTTCAAACTTTTAAATTATTTTGGTATATTCCAAATTGATAAATATTTATAAGAAGAGGAGAAATTGTTAAGAGTTTGCAATTCAGTTTCGATCTGCGAGCATGTGAAAAATAAATCATCTTTCAGTACATCTCATCAGGCTATAGCGACTGAACTGCTAATTTTTATTACACTGATTTTTCCTATATATAGGAATCAACGTGCACTTGCATTGAAATTGTTAAAAGTTTAAAAAGGGGAATGTAAAAATTCGCTAATACTACAAGTGCACGTTGATTCCTATATATAGGAAAAATCAGTGTAATAAAAATTAGCAGTTCAGTCGCTATAGCCTGATGAGATGTACTGAAAGATGATTTATTTTTCACATGCTCGCAGATCGAAACTGAATTGCAAACTCTTAACAATTTCTCCTCTTCTTATAAATATTTATCAATTTGGAATATACCAAAATAATTTAAAAGTTTGAACAAAATAAATAACGTATGGTTATTACACTTAGCTGCATGATTCTGCACTTGACCTTGAGGTTCATCCGAGTCATGTGGTATTAATTATCGGCTTAATTATTTCGCGAACGTAACACACAAAGGTTAGAAAGCACGTACAAGAAGCCGTCTGTACACAGCTCAAAAGCTTACTAGACCTTTCGAAAATAAATAGCAGCTGTTTCTTTTTCTTTTAGTTAGTTTTTTCCTTGATTCAGTCCGTGACATCCATCGAGTTAACATCGTTTTTTTCAAACAGTGCTAAAGTGTGGTGTTTATCTAATTTATAATTATTACTTTTTATTAAAAGGAATTTTTTTTTTTATTTTAGTTTCATAGTGATCTGTGATTTCATAAGTTATTGTGTGTTTCTAATTGAAGTTTACTTTAATTTCAAGTCATATTTGCAGTTTCGTGTGATTATTTAGTGATAATAGTGATTTTTTTTTCTCTACCTAACGGGTTTCACGCAAGTTTCAAGTTTCTATTATTTTACCCTCAAAGATTAATGCTTTATCTTTTGTATTTTTCTGTTTGAGCGGTTGTGTGTGCCTAAGTAGTGTGTCAGCTGTTAACGGCTTGTTAGTTTTTTTGTTTAACATGTGCGGCGAATGTACGTACGGTATTTCGTAGAATGTGTTTTTTTCTTATTTAAATCCGTACTGCTCTTACCGCTATACCAGCGAATACCTTTTTTTTTTTGGAAGCCCACTACTCACGAGTGTGGCCACAGTTAAGTTCACCGTTTTCTTTATTTTATTAGTTTTACTTTCCTGTACAGTTTTGTCTACATTCCATTCAGCTTATTAATTCAAAATTCTTCTTTTGCACATACATTCATATATACATTTTTTTATTTCCAAATTTTTTAATTTATAATTGTTTTTATTTTTTTTTATTTTTATCTTTTATTCATCTCCGGCCGTTTTCAGTTGTTGCAAGCCGGTACATGCGTCCGCTATTTGTTAAATTTTTATTTTCCAACTCTCCTACATATATCTTATGTTTATTTTCTGTTTAATGCTTTGTTTTTCAGGTTTCATATCTTCTCATTCTAGATCTTAGATATCTATGAATTCGATGGAGCCAAACTCCGAATCCGATATCGAACTATGTGACCAAGACCTTGACAGCGTCTTGGGTCACGTTTCCGATACATTCTCGGGTTCGGAGAGTGTTCTCCTCCGATCTGATGGTGCGGGTTCTACTACTGAACCCAGCCATTTAGGAAAAGCGAAACGCATTGGTAAGCGTAACCGCCAGCGTATGAGGAGGAAATTGTCTGACCTTACGCTTGACACTATTACTGAGGCACCTAACTGCCCCTCTAACACTCCCAAACGGGCCCGTCCTACCACTGGTACAACACCGAAATTGGCCGCAAAAAAGGTGCGTTCCTATGCGCAGGCCGTCGCTGGATTTGTAGCGAAAAAATTTTGTATCCGTGATGAGAACCCGGATAACATCCTGGATGAGGAAAAGCTGGGAATTTTCCGGATGGAGTTGAGTCGGAGAGTTCTCAGTTCGGCGAAATATTCTGGTTTCATACCGCTAATGCTTGGGTGCTATTTATCAGATGGTGTATTCATCTGCAAAAGCAGTAACGAGGAAACCTATATTTGGTTCTGCAATGAGGTTTCCAGCATTAAGGATATCTGGAGTGATTGTCGACTTTCGGTTGGTGATCCTCCGAAGCATATCTTATTACACACTTGGGTCCCTGGTCCACCAGAGGATCCCAGCCTTGTGGTAACCAACATTGGTGTGATGAATCCAAATATCTCGATCAGCGATTGGAAAGTCGTCTGGTACAAACGAAAAGCCTATCGTCAATTGATTGTTCTCAGGGTTGACTCTAAGACCTATGAGTATATTATTGGTTCCAGCCTTTTTTACAATATGTTCTTGAGAAGATCTTGTTTAAGGTTGTCTCTGAACCATAAGCTCTACGTTTTTTTTGTTTCAGTTGCTGGTATGTTAATATGACTTCCATGCTTGAAATTAAACAGATTAACTTGCACCACAGTAAGTCAGCTTCATTTGAATTAAGGAAGTTGCTTACTGAATCGCATACAGATTTATGTTTTATTCAGGAACCTTATCTTCTCGATGGTTCTGTTTGTGAACTAAATATTCCTAATGGCAGAATTTTTTCAAAGAATTCTGTCAATAAAATTAGAGCTTGCATTTATATTTCTAGTAATATCAATGCTTCACTTATTCACGAATGCAGTTCGGCTGACCTCTCAGCCGTTCTGATCACTTTCGAATCATGTAATGCTTGCACTGAACTGATTGTTGCCTCAGTTTATCTTCCATTTGATTCTTCTCATCCTCCCCCGTTGGAGGAACTTACAAAACTCTTAAAGTGGAGTACGGATAAAAATATTCCCCTCTTAATTGGTTGTGGTGCCAACGCGCACCATACTCTGTGGGGTAGCACTAATATTAATAACCGGGGCTCTGCTCTGATAAATTATTTAAGCTCATCTGAGCTAGAAATACTCAATAAAGGCTGTGAGCCAACTTTTGTCAATTCTACGCGAAGGAAAGTTATTGATATAAGTCTGTGTTCGTTGCCTATTGTTGATTTAGTTTTAAATCGGAGGGTGACTAACGATATTCTCACTTCTGACCATAGGTGTATCTCTTTTAACTTCAACATTAGAAGACCACCTCTTAAACCATATCGTAATCGTAAATTAACCAATTGGGATCTATTCTCTTTCGAACTTATTTCTCTAATTCATCCTGCTATGGATATTTGCTCAGTTGAGGACATTGAGTTACAAGCGTATAAGCTGACAAAAGCATGCTCGACAGCTTTTGAAAATTCGTGTCCACTTATTACCAAACAAAAGATTGGGATTTTGGGAATAGACCCTTCTGGTGCTCTGCTCTTAAAAAACAAAGGAAACTTACTAGGAAACTGAAGAATAAAGCAAAATATACTAATCTTAAATGCGATTGGGAAAGTTTCCTAATAGCTCAAAAGGAGTATAAGAAAAGCTTAAGATCCGCTCACAGAACCGCATGGACAAACTTTTGTGAGGAAATGAATAGTCTCTTTGCGGTCGCCAGACTAAATAGAGCGTTGGCTAAAAATGACACTTGTAAGCTTGATGCTCTTCGTCTATGGAACGGCAAGTTCACTTCTTCGAAGAAAGAAACAAACGAGTTGCTTCTTTCTGTTCATTTTCCAGAGTGTGCCATCGTTAACTCTGATTAACTCTTGCTCACTCTCTAACCAATAGGAATTGCAATGAAGCTCCTGACTGGGATTTAGCGGTTCGGATAGTTACGTCCGAAGTTGTGCGTTTGAGTATTTTCTTCTTTAAACCATACAAATCAGGTGGTCCTGATGGGATTTTTCCGGCTGTATTACAGCATGGTTTTTCTATTATTAGGGACCACCTGGTCCACCTTTTCAAAGCGTGCGTTGCTTTTAGTATTGTTCCTCAGGTTTGGTGGAAGAGTAACGTTATTTTCTTACCGAAGGCTGGCAAATCAGATTACACTGATCCCAAAGCATTTCGGCCTATCAGTCTGTCCTCAACATTTCTTAAAACATTAGAGAGGATTGTCGACAGGTTTATTAGAGATAAATATTTATCTAATTCCCCACTCAGTAACATGCAACATGCTTATAGGGTAGGTAAGTCCTGTGAAACGGCTTTACATGAACTTGTCACTAGGATCAAAAGATCCCTCAATAATAAAGAGTTTCTTGTAGGTACTTTCTTGGACATTGCGGGAGCCATTGACAGTACATCGTTCTCGTCGATTATTAACGCCTGTACCAATTTCGGTATTGATCCCACCATTGTAAAATGGATTGATTATATGCTCAAATCTCGCATCGTTGAGGTTGGTGTGGACATTGCTTCAATCTCGGTCAAAGTTGCCAAAGGTTGTCCTCAGGGAGGTGTGCTCTCACCCCTGTTATGGCTTTTGGTGATTGACGATCTACTTGTGAAACTTCAGCAGTCAGGCTTTGTTGCTCAAAGCTACGCTGACGATCTTGTTATTACAGTTACTGGTAAGCACCTGAATGTGTTATCCGACTTAACGCAGAATGCCTTACGTATTGTGGAGTCGTGGTGTGGTGGGAAGGATTTACACGTTAATCCTTCTAAAACTGATATGGTTACAAGAAATCGTAATATTGGTGGACTAACTGTGCCTTTACTTTTCGGGAGGCCGATTAACAGATCCGACCATGTTAAGCATTAAGGTGTCTTCTTGGACAGTAAACTTTCCTGGAAATTTCACCTGGAGATAAGCTTCAAAAATCGACTGCCATTTTTTGGCAGTGTAGACGAGCTTTTGAGAAAACCTGGGGTTTAACCAGAGCCTTCTAGAGTATAGAGACATAATCATTATGACGTATTTTTTAGAAGCTTTTTTAGTGGTATAACTTTTCACTAATTTCCATAGGAATCCATAGTAAAAAATGGTGTTTTTTAGCTTCAAGTTTTTCATTGAAAAAAGCAAAAATGTTACAAAATTTTTATACAAAAGTGTTCTACATGTCTTTAGCAACAATATACAGGAAGGGTTTATTGGTATTAAGTAAATATTAATTGCAGAAATATTAAAATTAAATTATTTCTAAAATATATTTTTCGAACTTTCATTTTGAAAAATACATCAAAGTTGGCTCTGACGAATTAAAATAATACTTGCTACATTTATCTTTAGTTTTACTAGTGTACGTTAGATGTCTCAGATTTATACAGAAAAATACGAAAAAAATTGTTTAATCACAAAATTATGACACGTTCTTAATATTTTGAGCATTTGTTTTAACACTTAAATTTCCTAAAGTGGCGATTTTTGGTACGGTTTTTCAAAATGTTTACTGCCCACTGCCACCTATGTATATTGGCTTAATGCACACGATTTGTAGTAAGCTTTTCTTTTTAATTTGACCAGAATGCTGTTGTTATGAACTTTTTTTTATATTTTGGTTTAAATAAACCAATTATTACAAGAAAATGAAAACGATTTACTTAAACGAGATTTATATATTATGTTGAAATTCAAACATTTATGAAAATATTTCAGAAATCATGATTACGAATTTGCAACGTTTTCATTTACAAATTTGTCTGAGGAAAAAAAGTGATTTCCCATATGTTTTATGTATTTTACTATGAAAATTTTGGTTTTTTCCTCGTTTCTAATTCCCTTATAAAAGCTTCGTTTTTTAGATTATGGCTTGTATAATCAAGGTTGCTTTTGTTTAACTCCCAAAATGCTGTCTTTCATCTATAAATCTTTGGTTCTACCAATGTTATCTTATGCCTCCATGGTATGGTGGCCAGTAGTTAAATTAAAGGCTTCAATCATTGAACTTAATGGTCTACAAATTATTGCTTGTAGGGCCATTACAGGAGCCATGGCCTCGACTCCCCTTCTTGCCATGGAAACAATACTATTCTTTCCAAAGCTACATTCTTTCATTTTTAGCACACCATGTTCTGCTGCGTTTCGGCTAAAGAGCATAGGAATGTGGAACTCTCTTGGTTCAGTCGTGGGCTATAGAACAATCTTAAATGATTTCGTATCATTAGTACCAGGAATTGATATGGTTAATGATAGACTGATGTCTGAATTCAATTTCTCTAAATTATATTCAGTGGTGCGACCTTCGAGAGACCAGTGGAGATCACTGGATTTTCTTGCGAACTTGTATGAGTCGATAGTCTTCTTTTCTGATGCCTCTTGCTCGGATAATAGTTCGGGTTATGGAGTGTACTGCCCTACGTTTGATTTACATTTTTCAGGCTGCCTGGGCCGGTAGTGCACAGTTTTTCAAGCGGAACTAATTGCTTTAACGCTCTAACTAATATACGTTACAAATAAAAATATTGTTTTTTATACAGACAGCTTATCTGTGCTGAATTCTTTGGATAATCCCTTGACTTCGTCAAAATTTGTTAAAGGCTGTAAACACTTTTTACATATTCTCTGTTCTAGCAATAGAGTGACGATTATGTGGGTTCCTGCCCATTGTGGTATTGAGGGCAATGATGTCGCTGATTCTCTAGCGAAAGCTGGGGCTGAGTTTAAATTCATCGGTCTGTAACATTGGTGATGTTCCTGTTAGGCTAGGGATTTCTCGCCTTTCTATTGTCAATATTTTTCTGTGTCTTGGATGATGTGTCTGATACATGGAACGTGATTTGTACGCATTGGCGTTTTATTTTGGATTCCCTAAATATGGCTTTGCGGGCCAATTTCTGATTGTTGGTGTAATTGTCTCCGGTAATATGATAGATGGTGGTGTTAATTTGTTTGTTTGGATTGTTGTTTTCTATATTTCTTTCCCCTTATACAACAACAAAAATTGAAAATAATCGTATGCAAAATGCAATCAGTCATTCGATTGTGTATTGTTGACGGTGAAAGATTTATAAAAAAATATAAAACAACAGTGTACCAGTGAAGTGTTTTTGTTGTTGACCAAACAGTACAAAATATTATATAGTCGCCATATTTGTGGATGTTACATTAAATTAAATTAAATTCAATATACGGTCAAATTAAAATTAGTGGAATTTAAAATATCAACATACGGTTCTATGTATGTTCCAACAAATCTGGAGTATATACAGTGCTACAACAAATATTTCCGCGGAAATAAAAGAACAAGAAAGGTATTCTATTTATTTAGTTGTTTACTTGTGGTTGTGCAGCGTAGCGCGTATATATTGTTGTATGTTGTGTTATATGAAAATCTTGTTTTTTTTGTTATTTTTAAAGAGCCCCATTTCAAGTGACATCGTTAAAAGTGCGCGCGAAAACCAGCCGCACAACGAGTATTTCCGCGGCGTTAATTTAATTGTTTGGTCCAAATTTGATTTGGTAAATAATCAAAGCAAACACACAACAACACACAAGATTGTTCGGGAAAGGTCACAAAATTTGATGTAACCGTTATACCATCACCATCGAATCATAAATACCAGATAAGTTTTTATTACGTGGTTCAACCACTACTATATTATATTTTTTGTTTATTTATATTATAATTTATATTGTTATTGTTATATAAAATCAAATCATTCATTTTTGAATAATTCGCATTGATAAAAATGCAATTCAGGTTTAGTTAAAATATGGACCGCGGATCCCAAATAAATTTAGAAATGCTCAACTATTTATAAGTACATAATTATTAATAGATATTTATATATATGTAATGTATATACTTACATATACATTTACGCATTTATTCAATACATATTTATTCATACAAATTTACCTATATTTATGATTGTAATTCATTGTTGCTATTTTTTTTTTATTGATTATATGAATAATTATGTTACAATTATACCAAAAATCATATGTTTGTTTATTTAATTATTTTATTCCGCTTGTACTATGATTACGTCATCCAAGTGATTGTCGCGATTTTTTTTTGTTTTATTTTCTTTACACAGTGTCTTGTTTAAGTTCTTAGTTTAATAGAATATCACCATGTGTGAATAGTTTTAGTGATAGTATGGACTAGCATACGTTAGTGAAATTAATATGGGGCATACTAAATATAAGTGCTTTGTATTGCCATTGCGGAGGGTGGTGAGCACGTGGTCCGTCATCTGACCACCATGGAATATGGCTGTGATTTAATTTAGTTATTTTTATTTTATTTACAATTTAATCAATACAAAAATGTGATCTCATCTGTGATATGGTATAAAATATCGCATAGTTTAACGAGGTACGTTCCATGTTTGTTTGTCTCTCCTGAGGTCGTTAATGTGTGTACACTCCATAGCAGCACATCCAGTTCCTTGTAACTGGTGACAAGAACTACGCCCACCTTCTGCACCTAGCCGGCAAACGTGCTGCAGTCACCAATGTGAGAGTTACAGGGAAATTCTGCTAATGGGGCGAAAATCCACCATCTGAGTTGTTGCATATTGATCGCACATTAGTTGGAACCAAGTCGCTCCGTTACAGGTCCCGAACCAGTTGCTTCCTTACCATTTAGTTATGTTAAGAAGGCGATAAAAAACTGAGCTGTAAGTAAATTAAAACAGCAATGGCTTGCTACTTGTAGCTGTCGCATTGCCAAACTTTTTGTTAGTGGACCTAATTTGAGGGCCACTAAGTTTGCTTTATCTCTCAGTAAGAAACAGCTGCGAGTCTTGATCGCGACTCTTACTGGGCACGGTCATTTTAAGGTACACCTTCAGCACATGGGGCTATCTCTTGACGCTGTATGCGAGGACTGCCTTGAAGACGATGATAATTGCATTCACTTCGTGTGCAGTTGTCCTGCTTTCAACAGAGTAGGTTGCAAGTATTTGACTCTAGATCCATTGCTGATAATCAGCTGTATACCTTGCCTTGGCCTAAACTACTCCAGTTATTAAGGCTGCAGCACGCGTTCGCGAATTAGGATATAATCACTGGTATGCACCATGGGCCCATCGTGGCATTGAGTGCGGAACCTCTGATGGTTCCAACCAATTTTTAATAATAATAATAATAATAGTTTTTTCCTTAGCACCAGACTCAAAAAAAACTTCCGGAACGTAAGGAAAAAATCCCACCGGTGTTTTTATTTATTAAACCGCGCACACAACGACACAAAACACTAGCGCATTACACTATAGAGAAAAGAAAAAAACGGAATTGTGGAGCGTTACACTGAAAAAACAAAATTAGTTAAATTAAAGAATCATCATTCTTTGAAAAAAAATTCTAAAGTTTAAATAAACTTTTCTATGATTCTCAAAATTTGTTGCAATAATCATATCATACGATTATTTGAATTTTTAAACAGGCATTCTTTGATTTCGACAATTTTCGTTTCCTTTGTTATATTTCGTCTGTTAATAAGTAAATCTAAATAGAAAGAGATAGAGAATCAGAAGATATTACAACAACAATTGCATTGTAAATTTCTCATTGAAATACGCTAATTGTTTCTACGTTCGTATGTGCGATTATCAATTGTTTTATTCATTGGCAGTCGCAATTAGACTACAAAAATAAAAATTCTGAAGATCAAATAAACTTTTCTATGATTCTCCTAATTTGTTGCAAGAATCATATAATACGATTAGATGAATATTCAAAGCATTCTACAATTTTCGTTTTTTATTTCGTCGAACGTTGAGTTCGTGTTCGTATTCTTCTTCATTCGAATGTGCAATTTTTTCGACAGTCGTAATTGGAAACTTGGAATGTTGATTTGAACACTAACAATTTTGTTAAAGTGCATTTACCTGTTTAAAAAATTACTAAAATATATAATTAGTGTATTCAATATCTAAAGTGAACCGTGAATTCAATACAGTGTGTTTGTATATTATAAAAATAAAATATTAAAGTTCATTTTTTAAAAGTAAAATAAAAAAAGTTATTGTGAAATCGCGAGCACGTGTTTTGTTTTTAATTTTATTATGATGGAGGAAACGTTGGTGGAGACGGACGATCCCAATATTGTTCTTTATTTAACTGAAGTGCAACAATTATTGATAGATTGGAATTTTAGTGAATTGATAGAGCTTTTACAGCACAATCCATAAATATTGAGTGCTTAAAAGAAATGGCGACAGCCGACATTGCCAAACTAATTCCAGACGAACTAATTCCGCTTGGGGTTAGCATTTTATTTAGAACTAGACTTTTAGAATGGCGGAAAATCAACGTAAGTATTTCATGAATAATATCATGCATGTATATTTTTGTGAACTCGGTACAAATTATAAAATTATTGGCCTATAGAACTACCCACTGATGCCAATTGCCGAAACGGTATCAGCAGATACCAGTGTTTTAAACTGGTTAAGTCGATGCCAACCAAACTCATGTTCACCTTTATCAACACCAACTCTGTCTCCATGCATAACAGAACCTCCAACATTGCATGACCATTATAACAAAAGTGATCAATTCAAATTCAATGTAAGTTTATAAGAAATAAATTGTTTTTGTAGAATTTTTTTCTAATAAGTTCTAATATAGTTTCTAATGATTTTCTTTTTTGTCTAATTTTTGTTGATTTAAAGAATTTACAGCAAATTTTAAAAAATTCGTTTGTGGATAAAAATATACTAGAAATGTCGAAAATGAAGAAGCCACTATCATTCAAATCGCGAAATGACTTATGTGAAGTTGTTGTTGATTATTTGATAACCAATAAAATTGCTTCAACTTATTGCAAAGATATCGTTAGCGACATTTTAAAACTATTTCGTAACGAAACTGAGGTAAATATAAAATTTTTTTTTTTCGAAATTAATTTGTTAACACATTCGTGGACATCGGTTTTAACTACGACTTCTCGGGATGGCACGTAATTATTTTTTTAAAGAGTTTTTAAATCTGATTAATGCATTATCAAATAGTTTAAGCAAAATTTTGCAATCGTTAGTTTGTTATTGAAAATAACGCTGTAAAAGAGAAACATAACATCTATAGTTCAACTGGTTTCGTATTGATAACCGCGTGTTCATCATCAGAATCAACGTCCATCTCCGCAGACAGGTCCAACAATATATGTACTTTATAAGGAGATCATCACTGGGTTTACAGTTGTATCATTCATTTCATATATCAAACTTGAAATATAACTGTCATATTAGAACAGAATTAAAAAAAAAACGATGATATAATTTTCAATAAGCAAAAAGTATTGAAAGAGAATGAAACAATCCTATTAGGAAAATACTTTAATTGCGCGGTTGCTCAGGAATGTGTTCAATTCTATTTAGTTTATTGATTATTCAATTAATTTTTAATTTTTTCACAACAATTGTTTGTAATATTAGGAATATTATATAAGCTGTAATAAAAAAAGTAAGAGTCGGCTTGCACAAAAATATTACAGCTTATGTCGGAAATATCGGGAGAAAGGAATTATTGAAGCCGTTACAAAATAAAGAAGACTAATATACCCAGTGACATCAGCACATGTGAGAAACAAGAAGAGGTTGAAGAGGAGAGCATTGACGAATATTTGCTAGGATGCCAATCGTGGCTTAAAAGCAACAAGCAACCAGAAGCTCTTGTTGTAGAAAAGTGGCGACTGACATATAATTTGCGGCTTAGTCAGGTTAAAAATAATAGAGATTTATTAACGGAGTGGCCGATTTTAAATCAACAGATAGGACTCTCTTTGGTAATTGTTTATAAAAAATGTTCACTTTCTTTGCTGTATTAATTTACTCTCTGTATTAAGATTTTCATAAAATTTTTCTAGATTGAACTGGATTTTGATAATACTCATCCCGGAAAAAATCAGCTATTGTTTTGTGAATATATATAAGAACAATATTAAAGATAGTTATTCAAAGAAAAAGCTGGGCTTCATAAATGAATAAATCACTGCTGGTAAATATATTTTTTCTAAATTTTAATTCTAATATCCAAAGTGTCCTACAACCTTCAAACAAGAGGCTCACAGCTGCCTTTCAACGTGCTCCCTAACATATAATGCTGAAATTTAAAAAAATGGTCAGTATTCTTCTGGAAAATTCACCTTGTAATTTAATAATTATTCAACCTTGGCAACATAGTAATTTAATAATGTTACCCAAGTTTCTTCTTCTAATAATGGCTATTCTTCAAATGTTGTTTGAGCAGTTGACGATTGGTAAAGTTGAAAAAGTGCCTTAAGCGGACAATATTGAAGAAGGCAAACGCTGTAAACAAAAATTTGCTATTGAAGTTATATGAAAATAGAGTCTATTTCATTTTAATTTTTATTTATTAAAATTGTAATGATTAGAAAATCTATGAAATCCCGCTTGTGGTTTAAAGTGTCATTTTTATATATTTGATTAATTTGGACAGTTTTATCATTTTAAATACCAGAAATTTGTGCTTAAAAATTGCAGAATTTTGCAGAAACCTAATGTTAGTTTAGAAATATTAAATTTTGCCTTGAATTTATTATTCAAAACCTGGTAAATGTGGTATAATATAATTTCAAAAATATTTAGTGACTCAAAGATATATTTATAATAAACCAAGCAATGTTCTCTACGGAATATGGGCAAGTTAATTAAAGCTAAAAATTCGGACAAAGTTCAAAATATGTATTTTCACAATAACTGTACTTCTTGCGCGCATTTATCCAGATGAAGTCGAACTTTTACATTCAGAACAACACTATTTCACCCAATTTCAACAAATTCAAAGAGCATAGAGAAAGAACGCTGCGAGTCGCTTTTCCATAGGTTGTCGGACACCTTGTATGCAATACGTAAATAAATTATTTAATTGTATTTTAGATTCCGAGAATTATTTACTTATTGTGCTATTAAATTCTATATTAATACCTACCGGTATTCATACCAAAAATTAGGAAGGAAAACGCTCCTTTTGGAAGCCGTCAATTCTTGAAGCAGAAAGTTTTTTGGTGTTGCATGTTGGGGTGCTACATATATTGAAATTTTCTTCTGATATAGGTTTATTTATTAAACTAATATAATTTATTATCAATACAGGTCGAAAATAATACTTACAATACGGTCAAGAAACATAGAGCAAATCTGTTGCAAAGAGGACTAACTAATCAACCCTTACTAGTTCTACAAGGAGAAGTAAGCGATATTGATAAAATTTACATTAATTTAAACGATACCTTTTATGAAGTAGTTATAGTTTCTTAAAAGGGTTATCAGTACTAGTACAAATTTGTTACGTTTCTAATTTGAAATTTTCTGAGCCTTACAAGCAAATATATGAATTTCTAGTTCATTATTTTTATCAAATAAGTTTAGAATCATAAAAATCAAAACAGGTATCTCTTTTGTTAACTAAATTACAAACAGTAACTGCATAATCATGTTTTTATGCTTTATTTGCTCAAAAAGACATACTGATATAAATAATTACATAACGCATTTAAAATTCATTCATAAACTACCACGCCATACTTCATATTACCAATGTACCATTCGTCCGCAGTCATTCCAAAATATTTATGCTTTTCGGCGCCATTTGATAAGGCATAACGATTTAAGGTCCCCACATCAAGTTTCAGTAGAATTAGAAACGGTTGCAAATTTAAATGAAGTGCAAGCATACGATATTCCTAAACAATCAGATGAGTTGCTCACCGAAAAACCTGGTTTTTCAGATTTCACTAATCAATCACTTTACAATTTGCATTAAATTTATTTGGAAATACTTCGCTTAATCGAAAACTAGCCGTGGAAATTCATAAAGGATGTTGAAAATTTGTGTGATAAAATAACTATGCAAAAGCAACTTATGGAAGACCCATCTAAATTAAGAAATTTAGAAAATTATTATGAGGCCGTAAATATGTATAAATGATCTTGCAAGGACAGGCGTAAATGAACGATGCATTTTTAATTCCATCAGATCGTTTAATGTTATTGATAATGCTACTTGCGACATGATGCATGATATTTTTGAGGGCATAGCGCAGTATACACATAATCCGATATTTTAATTGTTTAGTCTGATTTTTGCTTCGGTTAAACATATTTTTGGTGGCTGCTCTCGATAGTAATTAAATATATAAATTGTAATAATAATTAATTAATATAATTTTATTTACAAATTTACTAAAAATGAACCATTGCATTGAAAGAAATTATGTTAATTTTACGTAAAAACTTTCTTTCACATCGATTACTCAGCCCGAATCTCTGTTTTGTATTTGGTGTGTTAAGTGACATCTAGGAATGGGAATAATTAGTAAGAGCTATTTTATTTTATAAACCGCTCTCAATTCATATGTACATACTTAATGACAATTCAAATATTCTAACCAAAAACTTATCTCGAATGTAAATCATTAATTTTTGGGAATAAAAATGCCAAATATTTTTAAGTAGTATTTATTTTCAGCTGGGGCTTAATTTAAATAATATTTCTAATATTTGAGAAATAAATAATGCATTAATATTTCAGTTAATGTTTATTGGTTAGTTATGTCGCTTATTTGTGATGCATAAAAAGCTGGGTTGTTGATTTTTTGTTTTCTTCTCGCTCAATGCATTGTTTTAATTTTTTTTCTGTTTAGCTCTTTTTGTTTTATTTTAATTTCGGCTGTTGCGCGAAGACTTATTGTTTTTTTTTCACCCTTGATTTTAGATGTGGATAAATGATGACGTCATTATATTGACCATTCTCTTTTTAATACATATTGTTATTGTTTTAGAACGTTTTTTAATTTAATTTCCATTATTTTCTTTTTATTAAATTTGGAAAATGGGGAAATTAGAGAATCTGTGTTTTAAATGAGTTTGTCATTGGGTTATTTATTAGTGATTTCAGAAAAAATTATTTACCTAGGTTTAATTTTTAATTCATGTTTTCTCGTCAATCGAAATCGCGTTTTTTCATACAAACTATATGAAAATAAATTTTTTTTTAGTGTTTCTATGTCCTTTATTTTAAGTTCAATTTTTAGATGCCGGCTCTATTCATATCAAGATGGTTCTGCCAAAACCATCTTGATGTAAATAGAGCCGGCATGTGAACTTAAAATAAGGGATATAGAAACACTAAAAATTCATTTATTTTCATAGTGTTTGTATGAAAAAACGAGATTTCGATTGACGATGAAAAATGAATTAAAACATAAAACCAGTTAAATAATTTTTTCTCAAATCGCTAACAAACAACTCAATGTCTTACTCATTTAAAACACAGATTCTCAAATTTCCTTATTTTCCAGCAATTAGCAAAAGAAAATAACGGAAATTAAATTAAAAAACATTCTACAACAATAACAATATGTATTAAAAAGAGAAAATTCATTGTAATGACATCATCACTTTTCCACATCTAAAACCAATGCTAAGAAAAAGGCAACACGACTCCGCTCAACAAATAAAATTAAAAAAATCAAAAAGAGCCAAACAAAAAATTAAATCAATACAATGAGTGCGAAGAAAACAAAAAATCAAAACAATCTAGCATGCTTTGCAAATTCAAAATAACCATAGAAAATATTCAAATTCAAATTTGAATGGAGGCAATGAAAGAGATGATTATAGTATTGTTTATAAATTTCGAGTTATGTTGATATATTACAAAAACAACAATACTGTAAATTTCAAAAACTTATTTTTCATGACGATTTTCACTAAGAAATAAACATTTTCAAGACTCATTCACTATCATTTTTTCCTTTACTTTCAATTCTCTCGTGTAATTTTTTAGGTTATAAAACAATCAAAAAATTAAAATTGCAAAAAAAAAATCGGAACAATTAACCTCACGTTGAAATTTTTATTCCAATGGGTACAAAACCCAACAATACAACAAACTATCAACTTTTTATAATTAAATTAAATCAAAAACAGGAGAAAATTGATAAAAATTAAGGAGCGAATGAAAAACACGACTTCACACACTGACTATTCTAGTACTTTTTCACGATAAAGGCTTTATGAAACTTAGGTGCAAATTTACTCGTAAAATCCTTACTTTCATCGCTCTGAACAAAGTTTCGTACGAATACTCTTTGTCCTGGCAAAAATTCCCCGTTAATACTATGTAAATTATACTTGGTGGCATTAGTTCGATATGCAGCTAGCTTCAAGATTTCTCAACACGATTTGTTGAGCCACAGTCATTCGGTCATTCATGTATAATTTTATGGTAACCGAATACAAGGTAATGCGGGGAACACTTGGTAGACGAATGTGCAAAGTTTTGTAAAGCACCCGCAATTTCAGCGATATGTTCATCCCATTTACGATGATTATCAGCGATGTAGGAACGAATAGCGGCCAGTATGGAACGATTGGCTCGTTCGGACGCACTTGCTTGCGGGGAATGTTTTGCAATACGAATGTTTGCAATATTGTATTTCTTTAGTAGTTCCTTAAATATTACAGACTCAAGTTGTACGCCATTATCTGTGAAAATAGTCTCAGTGACTCCAAAAAAATTAAAGATTTTTTTTCCAGAAATGATATAAGATTTTTAGCTGAGGATGAACGCAGCGGTTCCAGAACAAGAAATCGGGAATATTGATCCAGTAGAATGACTAAGTGTGTGTATCCATTTAAAAAATGTGGCTATGGGCCTAGAAAATCGCCCATAAATGGTTGTGTTGAAAAGTTAACGGCTTTGCTACTTTTACAAATTTCACAATTGATTACAAAGTTGGAAACTTCTAATGACATAGAAAAAGTGACGTTTATGTAGCGGTAAGGTTTTCTCAATTCCTTGATGCGCGGCTGCAGATGGTAAATTAGCTTGCTCAATGCGGTACCTAGTCAGTTGCGAGGGAACACAAAATTTCCAGGGAGAAATTTCTGTTTTTGAATCCGCATTCTCCGGTATATAAATAAATATTTTTCCCCCACGACTTTAATGACTTGAGATGACATTTGGATTTTGCTGCAAGGCTAAAATTTTTGATTGATACTCGGGATTATCAAATTCAGGATCAATGTTCAAAGGGGAAATTTGGCTTCAATCGAGTTCATCCACGTACGAGCTGTTGTAAAAGGCGTTTTGTTGGCTTGATTAGCTCGAACAATTTCATAGAAAATTCAAATTTCAGAGAAAATTGCCAGGGTTTTTACATAAAACAGTGCTTCCAAATCTAAAATCTGCTTTTATGCATGTTATAGTGCTCCGATTTAAATGACTCCTACCCAGGGCCAATCAGAGGGTGGGCCAGCCGGGCCATACGGCACGGGCCCCCGATTTTTAGGGGCCTCCGAATTTTTTGTTACTATAGATTTCTCATTTGCGCTTGCTCTTCGATAGTATTTTGTCTTTGTAACAAGAACAAGATGTGTGACAATTTAAAATTTGACATTGAAGAGCGTTTTATTTGCTTCGATTCATTCTCTGGAAAAACCGGAGAAGAAATTGCTGCCAGAATTCTTGAAATTTTGTCGGATATGGAATTAAATTTTAATTTATGTATTGCCCAAGCATATGATAATGGTGCAAATATGGCTGGCAAGCTAAACGTTGTGCAAGCCATTCTTACGAAGCGTAATCCTAATCGTATTTTTTCCAGCTGTGGAAACCACACATTAAATCTTGTTGGAGTTGATTCAGCTGAATCGTGTAAAGAAGCTGTATAATTTTTTGGAGTTATACAACAAATGAATAATTTTTTTAGCAGTAGTCCGCGGAGATGGGAGGTTTTAAAGAAACATATCCGTATGTTTCTTCACTCGATTTCCAAAACTAGATGGTCTGCTAGAATAGATGCAGTAAAACCAATAGCCAAAAATCTTTTATCTATTCGAGATGCTTTAAATGAAATGCATTCCTTTAATTTACCACCACACGCAATCGTTGAATTACACTCAATTGAGAAATATTTAAATAAATTTGAATGTGTTTTGCTCTTTATCATATGGCTCGAAATTTTGACAGATTTGCATCAGACAAATTTGGTAATTGAAGCTCGAAATGCTACACTTGATATTGAGCAAAATAATATTGAAAGTCTAGTAATGAGATTTCGCAATTTAAGTGGAATGTGGAATGAAATATTTGCGAAAGCAAAAGCTAAAGCACGTGAATATGGAGTTACAGGTGATTTTGCCATTAATAGAACGATACGGACACAATCGGATGCTGAAAAATACTACAGGATAAATGTGTTTAACGTAATAGTTAATTCCGTAATAGCTGGCTTACAAAGACGATTTCAATCTTTACAAAAAAATCTGCAATCTTTTCGGTTTTCTTTGGTCATTTCCAAATTTGACTGATGAAAAAATTGAAGCTGCAGTA
Organism: Tipula helvola; assembly: GCA_963556165.1. Classification (NCBI taxonomy): domain Eukaryota; kingdom Metazoa; phylum Arthropoda; class Insecta; order Diptera; family Tipulidae; genus Tipula; species Tipula helvola. The sequence goes on along the minus strand of OY744481.1, from coordinate 251,332,163 downwards.
AACCGTTTGCATTCAAAATACACGAGTGAGTTATCAAACGAGATACTAGATGAGGTAAAATTCCTTAAAAAAATGTATGCAGCTAATTTCAATGCAGATCCGACACCAACAAATTTATTAGAAAATATTCTCAGTAAAACTTAGCTGGTTTATTTCCGAATCTTATCATTGTCTTAAGAATATATATATTAAGTATCCCTGCATCTGTGTCTTCAGCCGAGAGGAGTTTCAGTGTTCTTAAAAGAATGAAAAATTTTCATCGCTCAACAATGGCAGAACAACGGTTAAATGGATTGGCAATGTTAAACATTAACCACGACATGGCAAGAAAAATTAATTTTGAGCAAATCATTAGAGAATTTTCTAATAATAAAGCGAGAAAAGCTTCAATCTAATAAATCCTAATAAATACTAAAATGAATTCATGTGATATAAACTTAAGATTGTTTTATTTTATTTTTATGGGGTCCCATTTTAATAATTTGGCCCAGGCCCCCTGCTAGCTCTGAAAGGCTCTGCTCCTACCTCTAAAAATAGGTTTTGAATCCTTTAATAGATGATGTAAAATGCATTTTGTTGGCTTGATTAGTTCGACTAATTTCCTAAAAAAAATCAAATTTCAGAGAAAATATCGAGGATTTTTACATAAAACGGTGCTTCCGAATCTAAAATCTGCATTTTATGCATATTATAGTGCTCCGATTTAAATAATTCTTACCTCTAAAAATTGGTCTTGAATCCTTTATTAGTTGATGTAAAAGGCATTTTGTTGGCTTGATTAGTTCGACCAATTTCATAAAAAATTCAAATTTCAGAGAAAATTGCCAGGGTTTTTACATAAAACAGTGCTTCCAAATTTAAAATCTGCATTTTATGCATGTTATAGTGCTCCGATTTAAATTATTCTTACCTCTAAAAATATGTTTTGATTCCTTTAATACTTGAGTTAAAAGGCATTTTGTTGGCTTGATTAGTTCGATAAATTTCATAGAAAATTCAAATTTCAGAGAAAATTGCCAGGGTCTTTACATAAAACAGTGCTTCCAAATCTAAAATCTGCATCGTATTGATTAATGGAAGAAATTATAATGTTTTAATCGATCGACTTACACCAGCTTACGGAATACTTAGTTCGGCTGAGCAAACATCAAGCCATCGGGTACACAATTATTCCCTAGGGAGGGTGAAATCATTTGCGGTAGAGTCCTGTAGCGACTCAACTCATTAATCATTTACTCATAATTTCTAGAAATATAGTACCAATCAAGTATTTTGGCGCGCTCACCAAATTCAAACATATCAATTCCAATATTCACTAAATTAGTAATTCATTCAAACATTCACTCACCACCAACAATCATATACGCGCAATCGAATGTTGACAATTATTATGTTGGCAGTACTGAGTGTAAACGAAAAAAAACAAGAAAACAACAGCGTCACTAGTTAGTATCGAACGACATCTACGACAATAAATTTACCTTATAAAAAACAGAAACAGAATTTGTACGGAAATTCAAGTTAATTATTTTTATGGTTAATTAAAGTTTTTAATAAATACAGGCATTTTGCTTTGTTTTTTAGAGTGGTTTGCGACTGCCATATAACTGTGCGTATAGTTAATTTACATAGAGAAAACACTCAATTGTCTTTGCGAGTGCAATCAGATTTATTAGGACAACGCCCAGGGCCACCGTGCCAGTGGTAGCCCCCATAACTACAATGTATTAATTAAAAAATCACAATGCTGGTGCTTGCGAAGTACGAATTTAAATTCACATTATTTAAAATCCGCATATGTGAAGTAATTTAAATTTCATTTTAATCATTAAATTAATTGAAATCGGACAACTCTGAATTAATAAATCGATAATTATGATTAATTTATTAAATTTACATCATTTTTCATTTCGGACGTACTCAAAGACGACAAACAAAACACTTATACTATAATTCGAATACTTGTTCCAAGATTGCAATTTCGAAACCGTTGCAATATTATTGGAACCTGGTTTCATGTAAAGCATCCATTTCTGCCTTATTTCAAACAAAAACTCATAGTTGGAGGGCTTAAAGCTTCTGCTTTCCATAAGCTTCCAGAAACCTGAGAATATGTTTTTTGCAACTTTTTTTATTTTTTAACTTAAAAGATTTTGAAGTTTTTAAATCGAAACAGATAGAATTTTATGAATAATCTCTCCTTCTTTTAAAACATTAATTCTCCAACCGAAACCAACTTACTCGTTAATCAAAATTTCCCTGGCGTATTTTATAAGTTCAAAGTATTTATTTGTTTAATTAGGCAAGAGATATTTAGTGTCTTTATTTGTTATGAAACTTCTGAAATATTTCACAAAAGGTTAAGTTCACCTACTAATTGGTTATATTCCCTATATTATATTTTAATTAACTACTCGAAGGAAGACAAATTAAAATCACCATAAAAAGTTCATTGTGGTTTATTAAAGTTGGCCTACAAACTCAAACTATCTACAGCTAACCTTTAGTTCATAGTTGTATCGATCTAAATTCTACAAAGCCAATAACCCATCTCAATAAACTACTGTCCCAGTATATTTGTGAAGAAAAATGTCGTTGTCGTTATTTTATTGCCTTCAATTTTTTTAAATTTATTACGACATCCAACTCGTTTGCTTGCTCTAATACGTCATAAAATTGTAATGATGCAATGAAATATAGTTTTTTTTATTTGATTTTATGACTTTTTTTTTTTTTTTTTTTTGTAAATAAAATTTCTTAATAAATTCAAGTAGATATTGTATAGAAGAAAATAAATAGCGCTTCTCGAATTTGTACAAAAAGTCTCAAAGTTTGTTCAAGTTTTTCTCTTCTATACGAGAGTATATTATAGATTTTGAAAAGCTATATATGGAATGGAAAAATTTTTGTTTTCATTTTCGGGGAAAAGATTTATGTATGTTGAGTGGAAAATAATAAAATATCGAGAATTTTTTTTTCTTACATGCAGACGAGTACATACAAAAAATATGTGAAATTCTTACACGAGTATGTACATTAAAGAGGAGTGAAAGTTTTTTTTTTCTTTTTCGTTACGTTCGTATCTACATAAACAGGAAGAATAAACTCGAACAAATTCGAAAAGTTACAAAAAAGACATTGAATTTTCTTGAGAATATGAAATAACAACAACAACAAGAAATAAAAAGGAAAAACTTCCTACACTTTAATTTACTTTCACTGTCTGAAAAGTTTTGGGTTTTTCATCGTTTTACGTGTGTGCATGTGTAAGTGAGATGTTAAATTGGTTAGAAATTGATTTTGTTATTTGTATACAGAAACGGATAATGAATGACCGGAAAAACACTCTCGGCTAATTTAATTTCAAGGAGATTCACCTTTTTTGTATGTACTTTATTTGCAGAGGTAAATATTAAATTTTTATTGGGTGGAGGTATATGAATCACCCTGTATGTTATTCAGACTGATATTCATTTTATTTATGACTTTTTTTTTTGTAAACTTAACCGCATTATTGTTAAAAATTATGTATCGCATCAACACAGTGGAATTGGATTTTCTTTAATTTTATCGTCGTTGTTTTTTTTTTTTTTTTACTAATAGCGTGCTGTAAGAATATAATATTTTAGCCGCAGATCTTATTGTAAAATATGTTACGGTTTATTTTTAGTAACCGTATTGCATCAAAGTTAAATTAAACAGTAGTTTTCGGGTACTCAATAATAATGTTTATGGGTGCAATTGCATGATTGGCTTTTTGCATTTTTAGCACAAATAATAGTAGTACAGAATTTTGTTCAAATTGTACACATAATAAAATTTTCAGTAACAACTTAAATGTTTGGTGCAGCTTCCGATTTGGTGGTTAAATAAACAGCTATATAAAACAGATCCATTTGATTTATTCCTGATGTTGAGTGTTATTTATTGAGCACTTCTAACGATAATATAGCCTGAATAATATCCATGGATAAATCGTATAATGGGAACTCGCTTACAGCCAGCCCGCACATTTAAGAAATGAGGCATAGCTTTAAATTTGTATTTTGGGAAATCTCCTTCAACATTACTTGTCTATAAGCAGTCCAACTCACGGAACAATTGCTCAATGTATTTAATGCGTACGCGAACATCATCCAACTTGGCGGTTTTTTTTCGATAAATTAGCCATATAGGCCTTCACCTTAGTGAAACTACTTTTAGTGTTCGATCTTTTTCGATTGGGTATTTCAATTGAGGTAGACATGGTTACATTAGCAACGTACCAACGATTCTGTATAATTGGTTTAGCGTGATGGTATGGTCACAATTTTTCAAATGAAATTGATCAGGCGATACGTGCTAAATGTAAGGTTAATTAATCAAAATGGGTACCTCCTTTCCTTAACTTTCTTCGTGTGCAATGTACTTTTTTTGTCACTACACTTATTCACTCCTGATAAATCGAACGATGATAATAATATGAACATTTATTTATGATTTGCGGTATTTAGTTTAACTTAATTACTTCTGGTAGTATATTAATCCGTACAGAATAAAATTGAAGATACAAATAGTTATTTACGTCACAAGAGCGGTAAATGAGTTATTACAGTACGAGTTCAACGTTTATGGACGAGGCGACGAAGGAGCCGAGTCCAGAATTTTGAACGAGTGCTGTAATGATAATTTAACATACGTGTAACGTGCAACGTTTTGTTTCATACTACATGGGACATTAATTCGATTTTTTCATCGATGTAAAAACATGAATTTGAAATTTAAAGAAAATCAATCCAAATGATTTTCAAATTATCAAGTTACCTTAGTTATTTTTTTTTGTTTGGTTTTATATTTTTCGGTACTGTAATAGCTCGTTTTCCGGACACTTTTGTTCTGTACCGTCATAATTCATTTCCCGGACAGAAATCAATCACGTAATCATTGATTTTCGGCATAGTATGAAATAAAAAAACATACAACTTATCTTTTCTCTTGCTGTTTGATCATCAAAATGGCGCTGATCCGGCTCGAAGGACCATAAATAATACCCGTGGCAGTGGACTGTAACAATTTGTTGGTCTGAAATCAGCTTATTAGGTATTTCACGTTATTATTCTCAATATAAGTTGTCGATTTCAACAATTTTTTTATTAACGTTTATTATTTTACATGGACACGTTTGATTTGTATATGTATACGAATTAAAACAAATGTTCACTTGGCAACTAAACTCGTTCACATACTTTTTCCTACACATATAATTTTTATTACAAAAAAAAATGTCACCTTTCTTATTTTTAGAAAGAGACAACATTATACAAAAACCATAGCAGAGTGCCATCTATTGAAACTATAAATAAAGCTTAACAAATTAATTTAATACTATCCATTTTTATTACCTCTTTTGTTGACGAAAATTGCATTTTTATTACGTTTTGTTTTAGTGTATCTGACCTTCTGTCAATAAACAAAACCTATCAACAAAAAAGGTAAATTTTAGAATTAATAATTATATAATACAAAATCTTAGTAGCTAAATCTTAATTTCATTTCAGGTACTTGGTGTAATACTGATGAACGAAGATGCTGGATGCTAATCGATACTATTCCGCTAAGTTTTAGTGTAACACTGTTCATAATCCCTTGTTTATATTTTGTGTTTTTATTTCATTTTAGGTATTTGGAAGCTGCTGTAATGTGGATGTTAAACAGTAATGGATTTCTTAAGCTTTGAGCGATGGATTTGGAAATGGCGGATTGACTCAAAAACATTTGAATGAATTTGTTTACCACAACTAGTCACAATAGTTCAAATTTGCACCCGGTCCAGAAATACCAATTTTTGGTAAATTCTCTCGGTGATGAGCCGGCACGATTGATGCGGCATATGGATATAACTGAGAGCAATTATTTACTAGCTTTAAACAAATTGAAGGAAAGATACGACCGCAAGTGACACATGGTAAACAAATTCATTCAAATGTTGTAACGAAATCCTCAAATTTCGGACTGAAATCTGAAGATTTCGCTAACAGACATAATGTCAGCGGTCTGGTGCGGTATTTTAGCCGGCTACAGCTCAGGGTTTGGCGTGGGGTTTTCCAGACTTGACAGAATGCTTGAATAACCGCGGGAAAGAAAAGCAAGAAAAGAAAAGCACAAATGCCCCGTTTACAGAAAATACCTCTTTTAATTCCCTTTAAACCATAGTTTGAATTGGAACAGATAAATATGGCATGATTCCGCCCAACACAAGAGACTCACCCACCCCATCTCCATCCTGACTCCCTTTGTGCTGCTCTACTCCATTTTCTTATGCAGCATACTCACAAAAAAAATATTTATGCGCGCGCAATACACTACTGGACGCAACAATTCACCAATTTAACACGATATTCGAGACGTTCAAGGGAGAAAAAAAAAGAATTGCAAAAAAAAAATAAGTTAATCGGGATAAACAGAACTTAATTATTATATGATTAATTGAAACAACCGTACTCTAACTTGATATAAATTATGGAAGAAAACTATATAGCAAAACAAAACCAAGTACGTAAGATGAAGCAAGGGAAAAAACTGTTGTGATTGCACTCACGCGAAAGCTGTGGAAAAATGGTTATATAGTAAAAATATAATAAAAAATATATTTGCGAACAAAAAAAAAAACGCGACGACAATCAAGGTCGGCTCACATGAATGTATGTATATTGAAATTGGTAATGGACTCGAAAATATCGTTACAACAAAAAAAATTAAATTTAAATTTTAATCAAAAATAAAATGTTGAATTAACCAAAACTAAAATTATATCTTTAAATCTAATGAGAATTTTTAATTTTACTTCTCAACCATGAACTTAACAAAACTAATAAAATGAAATTGATTTTATAAACAATAAAAATTACACAAAAAAAATCAAAGATTGAAGTTATAGTAAACCACTGCGTAGGTGCAGGGACAAGAAAACAATTGTGAGCTGTTTTCGTCCACCAGAATACAAGAAAACACAGTACCTGTACTTAGACCAGTGTACCACATCCGGCACTCTCTGGTCTGAACCGCCTATGACTGCTGACGACGCAGGTACCCCCTCATAAACGCCAACACCGTCCCGCTTGTTTGGCAGGACTGCTGCTAGAAAAAGCTCCACCAAAAGCTTTGTACCCGGAGATTATTGTTCAGAGATTTCCTGGTTCGGTTATATATATGAACTTGAACCAAACTGAACTGACCACAATTAGTTGTGTGATTTTCTAAGAGGCGACTCACACCTCGTCTCTATGTTACACTGAGAAATCCGCAGGCAAGCAAATATATACTCTTTGCTTAGTGACACTTTTCTTAACATGGCCAAATTCACCGACGGCACTGAGATTGTTTATCAAGACTTTCTGTTAATTTTCTTTTATAATTATTATTTTATTTTTTTTTTTTTTTTTGTATTCATATAGATATATATATAGTTTTTTTTTTTTATCACTTTTCACCAGTACAAGGATCAATAAGGATCGGATTTATAAACATAAATAACGGGTTTTTTTAGTAATTAATAAGATTCTTTTTTTTTTTCATTATAAAGTTTCCTTTTATTCCATATTTTTATTTTTTTCTATTTATCCAGTTTTCCTTTTTAATAAATTTTTCACAAATAAATTTAATCACTACAGATTCAATTAAAAAAACTAGTCCGTTTTCATATCATTTATATTGTGAAACAAAACTAAAAATAAATGATATTTACAAGCAAATTGTTCATTTTATACAACTTTATTATTTTGTAATGATTATATAAAAAAAATCACGAAACTATAAATTTGAATTATTTTTTTTTTTAACATTTTTAATTAATTAATAAAAAAAAACATAATCAAAAGAATTAAAATCACATAAGTTTTAAGTTTTATATATTAATAATAATTAAACAACTCAAAAAAAAAAATTGATAGTCGAGTCCAATTGACTAATCGACCTTATTTTTCCCAACTCCAAACTTGACTGTCTCAACAAAAATTTTTCATCTCCCGATAACAATTTTTTATCAGAAAAAAAAAATCGACACACGTACATATCAAACCAATTTCCCCATTTACCGCTCTCCCGTGGTTGCAATCACAACAAACTGTCCACCAACACATCATCAGACTAACCAAGAAGATCAAGAAAAGAGTTAATTTTTCTCATTAAAGAACATTCTTGAATATCACGTCATTAATTGGTCCAATCACTACGCACCGCATAAACGACACACCCAACAACACAGGTACAAACGCAGCATCTTCTCCATTTAACAGAGAAACAAAACCCCTCACTGTTTGTCACTACAGTAGCACATCAACGATACAATTTTCATAGAATGCTGCAAATCAACATTCAGGGGTAACCAAACCAACCGATGACTGAGCTGGTCAAACCCGCTTACACGCACCAGTCCAAACGCGCTGACAACACATGTTACGCAGACCAGGGCGGCGTAACAATGTTTTTGAGTCAATCGCCATTTCCAAATCCACCGCTCAGAACTTAAGAACATTATATGATGTTTCGGATGAAGTACTACGGGCACTGCAAGGCTTGGGAGGTGAAGCGAATTATCGCGATGTTTGGTTACTGTATGTATTAAACTCAAAGTTGGACCTTATTGTACCTTATGGATGCAGCACTCACTCGAAAGTGATTTTCCGAGTTTGGAATCATTTTTTAAATTTATTAACAATCGGGCGGATGCTCTAGAATATCAGTCAAAATCGGATGAGAAGCTCAAGAATTCAGGCACTATGGGTAAGATGAATCCATCTATGAAAGTGCTTGCAACTATACTATCCCGTTGTCAAATATGCAACACTAGTGAACAACCGATGTATAAATGCCCGAAATTTCTAGAGATGTCAGTTGAGAAACGCCGTGAAGTTATTCAATGAAAGGAGGTGTTTTAATTGCTTTGGTTGTGGGCATTCAGTAAAGGAGTGCCATTCTTACCGGAGATGTCAGCATTGTCAACGGCGGCATCATTCATTAGTTCACGAACCGTATTATATCATGTTGTCGAATCCTAACCCACAAGCAAATGTATCCAGCAATACAGTTAGTTTCCTTGGAGCCAAATAAAAGCGATTCTCAGCTAAGTGCGGTGTCCAGTTTCCGTTCTTACAGCCACGAAGCATTATGATTCGCCGTCTTTAAACATTACTGTATTACCAACAGCACTCGTGTAAATTCAAGATTGTGTGGGTAGATGGCAAGGGTGCAGAGTATTGCTAGACTCTGGGGCTGAAGTTTCTTTCATCACGGAAGAATGTGTCCAGAGTATGGGACTATCACGACGCGAGGCAAAGATTGCTATCCATGGGTTAGCACATCAAAGTGTTGGTCAAACGAGAGGTATAACGCAGTTTACATTAAGGCCGTATTTTCCTTCAAGCTTCAAGGCTAACATAAATGCATGCCCACCAACGGTTACACGATTCGATATACTGATCGGTATTGATCATTTTTGATCGCTGTTATCTGAAGGTCAATTAAGAGTGGCTAACAAAATTGTGGCACAAAATAGTAAATTAGGATGGATAATGGCCCGGGCCGGGACTTGTAGACCTGATCAAGATACTTCAGTTATGGCACTGAGCTGTGATATAAACATACAACATAGATAAAGCGTTGGCTAAATTTTGGGAGAACGAAGAAGAGGAGAATATCGAGCAGTTTCCTGAGCATAATTCTTGTGAAATTCATTTTATTCAAAACTGTTCCCGTCATGAAACTAATCGGTTTATGGTGAAATTACCATTTAAAGAGGAAGACCAATTATTGGGAAATTCTTACGGAATCGCGCGGAGCAGGCTATTTTCCATGGAAAGGAAGTTCAAGCTAAATCCGCAGTTTCATCAGCTGTATCGAGCGTTTATGAAAGAATATAAAGAGCTAAATTATATGACACCAGTGGCAAAACCAGAAAATAATGAATCGGTTTATTTATCACACCATGGGGTCATCAAAGATTCGTCAGCAGAAACATCGACCAGAATATCATTAAATAATTAAATAGCATGCTGAAGGTTGGACCCATTATACAAAATTCGCTTTATTATATTTTGGTGCAGTTCCAAAAAAATCGCATAGCATTCACGGCGGACATTGAGAAAATTATCGTCAAATATTGGTACACCCAGATGACCGGAAGTACCAGTGCATATTATGGCGTAAAGCGTGGAAGATCCCATTCAAGTATACGAACTGAACACAGTGACATATGGCATGACACCATCATCATTTTTGGTCACACGGGTGTTGCAAGCAGTCGCAGACGAACAGCAAGATCGTTATCCGGAAGCTGCGAAAATTATACGTGAAGATATGTATATGGATGATTTAATGAGCGGCGCAAATTCAATAGCGGATGCCGTAAGGTTGAGTCGTGAGATAGATACAATTTTAAAAGGATCAGGCATGAATCTTAGAAAGTGGGGATCCAATTGTCAACAGTTTCTGCACATGGTTAGGCCAACTGAAGTTGATGCGCAATTACCAAGTATCTTGAACTATAGCGACATTACACAGTTCTTGGGTTACAGTGGATACCGGATGCTGATGTGTTTACCTATCGTATCCAATAAGATGCGAAAATAATATTCTCGAAGTGCAGGATATTGGCCGAATTTAGTAGAATTTTCGATCCATTGGGGTTATTGGCACCGTTCATCATAAAGATTAAGGTAATGTTCCAACAATTATGGTTATTAAAGTTGTCATGGGATGAGCCGTTACCACCGAAGGAGCAACGAGAATGGTTGGATTTAAGGAATCAAATATTCGATATTAAAACAGTGAAGATTTCCCGATGGTTAAGGGTAACAAACGAAAAAACTACGATTTACGGATTTTCGGATGCCAGTGAAAGGGCGTAAGTAGGTGAAAGTGGGGGATCCTGGCCCATCCCAAATGGGATGAATTTTTATATGTAAATTACAACAATACAAACGATTACATATGTTTTTTTATATGAAGATTACAGTAGAACCACGATAATTAAATCTCTATATAAAATGTAAACGTAAGTATATAATTTTATTAAAAATCCGTTGTTCAACTGTACATTAACTGTACAATATTTTTTTAAGACATTTTGTTAGATGGCAGCACAGTCATAAACTTTAAGCTTTGAACTTTTTAATATTAATTAACTTTTCGATAGATGGTGCACATTTCTTACAGTTTTATTATCAACCACGATAACTAAAACTCTATATAAATGTATCTAAAATCAGGTATTCAACTGTAAATTATTGTTATTTTCCAACTTTATCTGTAGATGTCACTTTTAAAAGCTTATTTTATGTACATGGTTTGTAACTTGGTTCAATATACAGTTTTATTATCAAGCACGATAACTAAAACTCCGTATAAAAATATTCAAAATCAGGTACTCAACTGTAAATTATTATTTTTCCAAGTTTATCTGTAGATGTCACCTTTTAAAGTTTATTTTATGTACATGGTTTGTAACTTGGTTCATCATATATTGCATAATTTAACTTTGATACAAATAGAATGGTAGTACCTACCTGCATTGTATACAGTTGTATCATCAACCATGACAACTAAAACTTTATAATATAAATTTATTCAAAAATCAGGTACTCAACTGTAATAAAATAAAAAATATTGATTATGATTAATTTCTGCCCATGTAAGAGAAAAATATTTGTATTGAAGTGTATTAACCTGATATATCACGTTTCATAAAAAATAAAATCATTTACATATACGTACATATAACAAAAATCATAGTGAATAAACTGCGAAGGTCATTAAAATCTAACACACTAATTATTATACATGACTTAATATTTTGTTGGTAGCATATCATATTCATATGTTATGAAGTATAATCAGCTATATAAAAAATTAAAGTGAATAAGGTCATAAAAATTTATAAAAAATTTGAAAAGTTCTATTATTAGTCTTATTGCGTAAATATAGAAACGTTGTGATAATTATTTTGTGAATTAATAAATTTAAATAAATAAAAATAATATCAGCATTGATATAGATTTGAGAAGCTGATTTATACGTGTTGTGATAAATTAAGAAAACTTTGATCAAATACTGTTAAGCTGATTTATACGTGTTGTGATAAATTAAGAAAACTTTGATCAAATACTGTTTTATTGTGTATCAGTTTAAATACATATATTAAATTTAAATAAATAAAAATAATTTCAGTATTAAAGAAAAAGTAAGTTTAAATATATAAAAAGTTTTTATTATATTATTAGAAATAATAATTATTATTTACTATACATATTACAGATAATTAATTCTAAAATGAACAACTGCGAATTATGTTTGTCCACTTTTTCATCAAAAGAAAATCTAAAACGTCACCAGGAAAACCAGCATCCAGCAGAAAAGACGTTATGCGATATATGTGGATGTACATATATCAATAAACGAAAGCTGGATTATCACCAAAAGAGATGTAATCGTCTCTATATTCATAATTCGCAACATCCAGGACCATCAAAAAGAAGTAAGATACATCAGGATGTCAGCAGCCTAGTTAGTCTGGATGATCATACTTTATGTAGTGTGTGTAAAGTAAGTGTAAATAGAAAGTATTTAAATAATCATTTAAGGTCTAATATTCATAAGGAAAATAATTTAAAGAAATATAATGAGGACGATGAAAATATTTATATTATAACATCTGCCTTTAAATCGAGAGTAATCAGCTACAGAGTTTTAGATATACCTATCGAGCATATTAGTTGTAATGATTTTCTGATTGCAGTAAAACAGAAAATTATTACATTAATAAAGCTTCAAATAGAAGTACTTAATGCTGTTAAGGTTAATTTCGAATTGTTTGGAATATATGGAATATATACTAAACCAGATCTAAAAGAAGATGAAATTATCACTTCTTTAAAATCTTTTAACACTAAAAATCGGATATTAACAAAAAGTTGCGATTTGGAGGAAGTATATTCTGAAACTCTTGATGTATTGAATACTCAGTGTGAAGAGTTTCAAGAAAAAGAATCTGGATGGGCACTACAGAAGATGTTATATATTGAAATAAATTTTAATAAATATAATCCTTTGAGAGGATCATCATATATGGCTCTTCCAGCATGTATTAGAAATAAACATGCAATAATTAATGTTCAAAATTCTGATGAAGCATGCTTTGCATGGTCAATCATGGCTTCTAAATACCCCTTTGTAAATAAATCATATAGATGTAATTCATATCCTCATTATAGTTCAGAACTAGTTTTAAATAATATTAATTTCCCAATGCCGTTAAAAGATATCCAACGATTTGAAGAGTTAAATAATATTAGTATAAATGTATATGGATTAGAAAGTAATCAAATTGTAGGTCCATTACATTATACAAGATGTAAAAAAGAACACCATGTTAATTTATTATTTTTAGAAGATGGTGTTAAAACACATTACTGTTGGATTAAAAATTTTAGTAAGTTAATTGGAAGTCAAAGGTCAAATAAAAAATGTAAAAAATGGGTTTGTGATGGCTGCTTAACATTTTATTCTAGTGAAACAAATTTAAATCATCATTTACAGTATGGGTGCAATAAAATCAAATGTATTCTCCCTACTAAAGAAAATGATATTTTAGAATTTAGAAACTATAAACATAAATTACAAGTCCCATATGTGATATATTGCGACTTCGAAGCAATATTAAAACCAATTGATTCGTGTACTCTAAATCCTATAACATCATTTACTGAAAATATTTTAAAACATGAACCCAGTAGTTTTGGATATTACATTAAATGTTCATATAATGATAGTAAATCTAAATTTGTTACATACAGAGGTAGCGATTGTGGAAAAATTTTCATTGATAAAATAAAAGAGGATTTAGAAATTATATACAATGACCTACACATAAATCGAAAAATGAAAAAACTTTCCTGCACGGAGCAATTAAATTACAATTTATCAAATCAATGTCATATTTGTAACGGTGATTTTAATGATGATGAAAACTATAAAGTTATGGACCATTGCCATTTAACAGGAAAATTTAGAGGTGCTGCGCATACTAAATGCAATTTAAATTATAAGATAGCAGATTTCGTACCAATATTTTTTCACAATTTAAGTGGCTATGATTCGCACTTTATCATAAAAGAATTAGGTTTTGATACGGAACAAATAGATTTAATTGCTCAGAATAAGGAGCGATATATTTCATTTACAAAAATGTTCAAAATTAATGAGATTAAAAAAATTAAATTGAGGTTTGTAGATTCATTTAAATTTATGGCAGCTAGTCTTGATAAACTAGCTAACAATCTTAACGATTCTCAATTCAATGAAGTTAGAAAGAGTTTTTCTAATCAAAATGAATTTAATCTTATAAAGAAAAAAGGTGTTTTCCCATACGATTATGTAGATAGTTTTAAAAAATATGATGAAACTGAATTACCATCCAGAAATCATTTTTTTAACAAATTACAAAATACTGATATATCTGATGAGCAACATAATCATGCTCTAAATGTATGGAAAACATTTAAATGTAAAAATTTAGGTGATTATTCCGACTTATATTTAAAATCAGATGTACTTATTTTAGCCGACATATTTGAAAATTTCCGGAAAGTTTGTATGCAAACATACGATCTAGACCCGGCCCATTATTTCACAGCCCCAGGTTTAAGTTGGGATGCCATGCTTAAATTCACCAAAATCAAATTAGAATTATTAAAAGACATTGATATGATAAATTTTATTAAAAAAGGTATTCGTGGCGGATTAACACAGTGCTCCAAACGATATGCTAAAGCAAATAACAAATACATGAAAAATTATAATAATGATATAGATTCTAATTTTCTTGTTTATTTAGATGCTAATAATCTATATGGCTGGGCTATGAGCCAATCACTCCCGTATGCTGATTTCAGATTTCTTGATTCAGCAGAACTTGATAAATTTAATTTCGATCATTTAACAGATAATGAATCAGATTCAGGTTATATTCTAGAAGTTGATTTAGAATATCCTGATCAATTACACCAAAAGCATAATGATTTACCATTTTGTATGGAAAATATACAGCCACCATACGAAAGTTCAAAACAAAATAAATTAATTGCTAACCTAGAACCTAAAAAAGCATACGTCATTCATCAAACAAATTTAAAGAAATGTATTAAAAATGGACTAATATTATCTAAAATACATAGAGTTTTAAAGTTTAGTCAAAAACCATGGCTCAAATCATATATAGATTTGAATACCGATCTTAGGACTAAAGCTCTAAATGCGTTTGATAAAGATTTGTATAAATTAAAAAATAATAGTGTTTTTGGTAAAACAATTGAAAATGTTGACAAGAGAACAGATGTAAGATTAGTATCACATTGGGAAAATATTGAAAACAGATTTGGAGCAAATACTTTGATCAGCAAACCTAATTTTCATTCTTCAGCAATATTTGATGAAAATTTGGTAGCTATTCAAATGAATAGATTATCGGTTACGTATAATAAACCCATTTATGTGGGTTTCTGTGTTTTAGAATTATCGAAAACTCTAATGTATGATTTTCATTATGATTATATTAAGACGAAGTATGATGATAATGCTTCACTTTTATATACTGATACGGATTCATTAATATATGATATTCAAACTATGGATTTTTATGAAGATATCAAGCCTGATTTAAATGAGAAGTTTGATACTTCTGATTATCCATCCAATAACATATATAATCTTCCATTAGTTAATAAAAAAGTTTTAGGAATGTTTAAAGATGAATGTTGTGGTAAAATTTTGACAGAATTTATTGGGATTAGAGCAAAATCATACTGTATAAGCTTAGAAGATGATAATGAAATAATTAAGAAAATAAAAGGTGTAAAAAAAAATGTAGTTTCAGATTCGATATCATTAAATGATTTTAAAAATTGTTTAAATAAAAATGATAATATAATTAGATCACAATTAAATTTTAGAAGTATTAGACACAACCTATATACTCAATTGTTAAACAAAGTAGCGTTATCAAATTTTGATGATAAAAGATTTGTAATTCCAAATTCATACAAAACTTTGGCATGGGCTAATAAAGAAATTGATAATTTTTATTTTAATTAGTTTAATAATACATTTTATATTTCTTAAATATAATATATATAATACATTTAATGTCTTTTAGTTTTAAATTAAAATATTAAACCAAAATTATATATTAAGTAGTTTTAATAATTAAGAAAATTTTAATCGGTAATAAAGTCGGTAATAATATATATAAAGTTTAAATTAAATCTGTTTTATTTATCCACGAGTTATGTGATGATTCAAAACCTAGCCACTTAACATAAACTTGATTACCTTTCTTTTTCAAAACTTTCTCTACGAGGTAAGTGTCAGGATGATGTGTCTTTTGCAGCTCTTTTTCATAAAACCGGCCTGATATTAGCTGTCCCTTATAATCCTCAAGTAAATACGTTACAGGAAATTTGTTGTTAATACTAACAACTTTAAATATTTCAGTAGTCCAATTTGGAGTATAACCTTTTTCGAAAACGGTTTTAAATTTGCTAACTCGAACGAAATCCCCAACTTTAAATTTATTTTTTTGCATTAACTTAGGATATGTATACACTTGTTTTAAAATTTGTTTTTCATTTGCCATAGTAACTTCTACAGGTGCTAATTTAATTGTCCTATGTTTTTTATTGTTGTAATCTTTCACTAATTTTTTTAAAATATTCAGCCACTTGTAAGATCCTTGAAGACTAAATTTCCTCCACATATTTTCCTTAAGAGTTCGATTAAATCTTTCTACTATACATGCTTTTATTGGACTAAATGTTGAATAGTGGTTAATATTTTTCTGTTTCACAAGCTGTTTGAAATCTTTATTATAGAATTCAGTTCCCATATCCGTTTGTAGATTCTTTGGTACTCTTTTACTCTCATTGAAAATTTTTGTTAAAGCACCAACAATCATCTGTGATGTTTTTTTCTTTATAGGTTCAACCCAAGCAAATTTAGAAAAAGCATCGATTACAGTTAGAAGATATTTAAAACCAGCATTTTCTCTTGAATATGGAATCATTTCCACGAGATCTGCTTGCCATAAGTCATCAATACCCTTAATTTTAACATGTCTGCGTATAAAATTTTTACGTGCTGGCTTATGCAATTCATTCACTATTTGAATCCGACTCATTTTATGTAAGTGGATGAATTAATAATGAAAGCATATGAATTTTGGATTGGTATATATAAAATATTGTTTCCTCATAATGTTTAGGATTTATTTAAAACGAGAGATATCTTGGATTATGATCACTATAACATTCATCAAAATGAATGATCTTTAACATAATAAATGTTAGCTAATTTGCCCATAGTGTTGAAAACAGAGAAGTAGCGGAGTCGAAAACCATAATAAGATTGTTTTGAAATTAAATACTTTTTCTAAATAATTTTATATATAATATTGTTTTATTTATTTATTTATTTATATAAAATGAACATTATATCTATCAGTTTTTACCATAGTTAAGTGTTCTTTACACAAATGGTTTAAATTTTGTATTTCTCGATCATTAAAAACGTTGAATCGCTCCGGCATAAATATGATGCTCTCATCAGTCTCTATTAGGATTTTCACGCCATATCTCGTGTTGACTGATTTGACTTCTTGTACCACGTAGTTTCTACCCACATCCAGATCTTCAAATTTGGTTATTTTTTTCTCAGCAAACCTTGGCACATTGTTGAGTTTTTCTAAAAGTTGTTGACGAATATCCATGGTTGGTTGGATGGTTGGTTGTTAACAATCTTATGCTTACTATCAAACTGATAATTTTCAAAGGAGCTCGCTATAATTTATACTTATTATGGTTTAAGCTGACTTTTAAACACGCGTAGTTTCTTCCAATCTTACCACATCAGCATAAATATTACTAAGTATCGATTAAATACAAACCTTTGTCATCATATCATATTACGTTCATTGATTTTAACATTCACGTCAGCAAAATTGAGTCAATAAACATGTTTTGACACGCGCAGTTTTTTCCAATCTTATCACATCAGCATAAATATTACGAAGTATCGATTAAATACAAACCTTTGTCATCATATCAAGTTACGTTCAATGATTTCAACATCCATATTCGTAAAATAAGGTCAATAAACATGTTTAATCATGGTTAATCAAACAAGTCAACATGTATATGTACATCACGTGGCCCCTCTGAAAACATCATTTTCAAATATACGAGAGTTTATCTAGATCTAGTATAGATTTGTACATTGTTCGAGTCACACGCGAAAAGTAAAAAACCTCATTTAAATGGATTCACCAGTACATCGAGAGGAACAAGGAGATACATGCGGTTTATACGGGTTAGAAGGTGGAATGAATAAGGTGCAGAGTCGGCTAAAATCATTCGAGAAGTTATGGAACAAATGGTTCATCGATCCATTAGAACTATCTCGAGCTGGATTTTACTACACAGGCGTGGACGACTGCATCAAGTGTTTCAGCTGCAAAGGAGTTCTCGAGGATTGGAATATCACCAATGAAATATGGACGGAACATGCATTTTGGTTTCCCGCATGCCGACACGTTAAAAACATTAGAGGTGAAGAGTTTATCGATAATATTCAAACCAAATGGATTCAAGACGGTGTAATTCATTGTAAAAATAATATTTAAGAAATAAAAAATTGATTTGAAAAAAGTATAAATTGTTTTTATTCATTAATTTCTTAGTGTACGAGTACAAAGTTCATTCATTAATTTTTCCTTACATAAAACTGGTATTTCATTAAACAATCTTGAATAATTAAAATAGTTGTATCCTGTTACTGGCGGTATAAAAAAATCCTGTATTTGTAGAGAATATGTTAGCTGATCGAAACATTTTTCTTTGTATAAATAGAAATAATTAGCAACATCAGTCCGTACTGTTTCGCTCCAGATAATGATTGATTGCAAAAATGATGATAAAGATGAGCAGCGTTCCCATTCTTTGGAATTTAAAACGATTTTCTTCCCTCCACTCGTAAATATAATACGTCTCTCATTATTTCTGCTGGTTAGCTTTACATCACAATTTCCATTCGTTTTTGGTAATTCAGCAAAGGAAATGTTACCATTGAAGTGGTTGTTTATTGTTGGTAAATTATTGAAAATTGTAGTCGTCCACATTTCAGCACTTAGTGTATGAAATATTGTATTTTTGAACAAGATTATAGTAGTTTCAAAAGTGTTAATATCATAACCAACATTTAGATAACTTGTATGTTGATCATTTAAAAAATATGTATGAGACAACAATAAATTAGGTATGGTTGCCATCTTTTTTTTAATTAAATTATTAACGCTTTTTACTTTAAGCATATTGTTTGTGTTTCAAGGTAAATGTAAACTAGTTTTTCATAAAAATAACTTACATATTTATACTCTTCAAGAGTGGTACTATCCCTTTCATACATGTTAATAAAATCATATTTTATTCTTCTTATCGATGAACTTAAATAACCTTTCTACAAAATTCCTAAAACGTGATGAATCATGTTTGTTTTTGTTCTTGTAGTTAAAACCTTAGGAAATTCTTTTTTAAAAAGTTTCTTTATTTTTACATCATTTTCAATATGGTTTTTAACATTAAATAATTTTATAAATTTTTTCATTGAGTTACGTTTACATCTATTTAACAAATATACACAACAATATTGGCCACAAACTCCGGTGAATAAACTTTGTAATTGTTTATTATTGTATGTAATGCATTTACTGTTATATTTTAGAAATCTATTAATCTCAGGATATTTCGTTGGTGATCTTCCGTAAGAATCAAAAAATTCTCCACATCCATTTGATGGAAAATAAACAGCTAGCCAATGTTGCCCTGGTTGATTTGATTTGTCCGTATTAATAACATATAAAGCAGGTTTTGATTTAACCCTCTTTGGGATTGTGTTTATTGCAAAAACACCTTGAAAATACTTCTTAGTAAATTTATGTGTTTTCAATGCTTGTTGAATATCTAAAGTAGTTGTTGTATTGGCAATCATCATGTGTATTAGTATAAACTAACTTTTTATTTAGGATATAAGAGGTATTTATATTATTAATAATTCGTTACAATATTACGATTTTTATCTATTTCTAGAGTTGTATCATATTCCAAGTACACTAAACATGTTTTAGTTGTCTTAAGAGCTTCCCCAAATCGTGCCTCGAGTCTTAAACTTCCTTGATTCATTAGAGAGTTGCATGATAAAGTACTTGACATGTCCGAAGTTAGATCAAAAGCTAACAGGAAATAGCCATTCTTGAACATTTCTTTGGTAATCAAATTTCCTTGAGGTGTGTGTAAAATTCCACTCGATGTAAATATTGTTGAATACGCTCTAGCGTAACTGGACCCATCTGCAAAATTCATTTCAATCGGTGCACTAGGAACTTGAACCCCATTTATATAAATTGCGAACGATGTTATTTTATTATTTTTAAAATTATATGGATTCTTAGATCTTTTCCCAGAATATGCATCATTATCTACCATTGTAAATATTAGATTTGTTGGGAGCTGTCCTAGAACAATATTATCTAGTGAAATTGAGTTTCCTCCGGCAGGAATTGTAAATGATTTAATTTCGTTACGCTTATAGTGATATTTTGCTGTTGTATTTTCAAGCATTTTATGGTGTGCAATTAAAATATTTGGATTTACATGAGCATGTCTCAAGTAAAGTGTAGCTTCTGTAATTTTGACAATCGAAGTATCTGTATCAGCACCGAGTAAATAAAATTCCGGTTTATTCAATGTTAACGAAATTCGTAAATCTACATTGTTTAATAATAGCAAAGGTTGATTGAGCATGTCAGCATGCAATTTTCCATATACTTCTACAATTCCACTGTTTTTAGTTAATGCTGTTCTTAATTTTAATCCATCGTTTTCAGCAAGATTATCAAGATTTTTTGTCTCTAAACTCCATCCTGATAATTGCAAATGTGTTTTGTATGCATCATCACCATAATTTAATAATTGTTCTAAATATGCTCGATAACTGTAATTCCCATCTGTTGAATTTATATTCTTTCCGTTTAAAGAAATATTGACTTGATGAAACAGGGAATGCAGCATATTGTTAACTAAACTAGGCTGATCTTTGTCGGCCTCTACATATAATTTGCCATCATTTTTAGTTACTTGAAATTTCAGACATAAATTTATTGATGATAAATCTAAATATGAATCACCATGACTGTAACAAGCAAATTCAATAACCGACTGATTTTCTAAACTGGTTATAGGTTTGTATGCTACTTCTTCATTTTTTAAAATACTTGTTTGAATTGAAGGTGGTTGAAATAAATCTAGCTCCGATTTCATGCATTCTGTAAACGCCATTATGTAAAAATATCAATAATCCGTTTCTTGTTTGTTTTATTTTTTAATATATTTTTTCTCTTTTTCACGCTGTCACGAACAACTCTCAACTGTTTACAACGGCTTTTCAAGCAGCCTTTTATTGATTTTTTAGCTCCTGTACCAGACATTTGTTTAATTTTGTCTGCTGCTTTATCTCGTAATTTATCAACCACTTGTATTGATCTATCACGAAGTATTTCATTAATCGGCTTTTGTGTCTGAAGAATGTCTGAACCAACTTGAAGTGCTTCACTTGTTAAGCCATGAAGGGCTGATGTTAATATTGGTTTTAAGTAACGGAATATTCCGCCGAAAAATCCTCCTAATCCTCTTCCCTTTTGATATACTCTTTGAGATCGTAATAGTGGACCAAAATCTTCATTGTTATAGCCACCACCGCCGGATTGGTTAGCGTAGTACTTTGCGTAATAGTTATCCATTTGTAATTAATGAAATCCGTAAGATACCTCTTTATATACCTTTGCGAAAGTGTAGTACTAGGTAGGTCATAAAAAGTCCATCTTTAAAATTAATTTGTTCACCAGTTTCATCAGTTATTAAAATACTGATCTCTGATATATTATACTTTTCAATGGGGCAATATTGAACATTATCTATTTGATATGATCGAGATATGCTTCTATCAACGTCTGTTCCTAGGGGATGCATATACAAGCATGATACAGATGCATCCCCAATAGTTCTCGGTTTGATTATATTACAATAAAAACACATGTAAAATGGAAATGGATTGATCTTAGTCTTCACATCAATATAATTATCTTTAATATTTTTTATTTTAGCTTCATTCTCTTTGGTTGCTTTGAAATTTTTAATTTCCATTTGTAAAGATTCTATAAACTCTGGCCATCTCGTTATTTTAATCTGAGAAAATATTACATCAAAAAATTCCTCAAGTGTGTACTCTTGATGACATTTTATTAAAGGGTTAACACCTTTCAACGCTGGTAGCTGAATATATGGTTCTTCTTTGTTATAATTGATTCTAACTAATTCAGTTGATGAGTTATACCGATCAAAGAAATTAGCTTCTTCGATTGGTTGATAAAATTTAGGGGTAGTTGCATATAAAAATATTATTAATTCAACGTTTAAAGGAAGTATGTATTTTGATGGCGTTTTAATTGTAATTTTTGTTTGTTCACTTATGGAAGTATGAGCAACGTTAGTTAGACCAACATACCATTTCTCATTAGGATCCAAATTTATAGTGTTAGGAAGTTTAACCGTGAACCTCGATAATGAATTGTTTGGGTAATATTTTAAAGAACTGTTACTTAAAAGAGTTACGTGTGTGAAATTATCCATCACTGTTCTCATTAATAACTAATAAATTAATAAATAAAAACACCGATTTTATCCTTTATATAACTTTTTATTTTTATAATTTTTATTTCATTCTTGTCCAAGGATGTTTTCGTAAGCGTTCTTGTTCACTACGTTTTATTGTTTGAACTGTTAACGTACGTTCACTTTTCCTCTTAGGTGGGTCCTGAGATGATTGCATTGATCCTGGTTTTGGAGGCTGAAGATCTTTCCGGTTTTTAAAAATATATTTTTTTGTTGGAACAGAGATTGTTGCACCGTCTTTCATTTCAAATGTTCTGTACATGTTAGAGTCTGAAGAAGCTCTTTCCCGCAAAATTTCTTTTGGATCAATATACTCCTCAGAAACAATCCTATCATCATCATCACCATCATCATCATCATCACCATCATCATCATCATCATCACCATCAAATACACCGTCATTATTTTCAAATATTTCTTCTGTGTCTAATTGTGTAAAATCTGGTTTAGTTTTTTCATCAACATTGGTGTACACCTCTTCAACTTTAGGTATATCAGTTTGTGTACCAATATCAAAGCCTTCTGATGATGAATCTGTATTTGCTTCTTGGTCTGTATAAAAAATTCTTTTAGTTTGAACTCCCACTCCTTGAACATGACGTATTGCTGGTTGATGCCAATTAAACTTATTCTTATACGCATTTTTTCTCTTCATTGATGAATATGTCAATAAGTTCTGCCTATATAGATGCCACTTATTCAAATCAGTTAGTTTGTTGTTATGTAGAATTGATTTCATATTTTTATCTAATTCCGATAGTTTACTATCATCAATTAAATATTTTTTAATTTTTTCGAAAATTTCTGGTTGTATAACAATCATCCGTTGTAAATTACTCATGATGACTGATTAATTATTTGGCCTATCAATCCTGATAAAATAGTACCGATTAAAACGGGTAAGAATCCACCTTTTTGTACAAGAATTTTACGCTTTGAAGAGAGACCCAGTTTTGGACAAGCCAAGCTGCGAAGTTCTCTTTTATACTTTTTTAATTTTGTTTTACACTGTTTAGAAATTCTATTGTTTCCATTTAATGTGTTCAGTGATATTTCACATAAAGTTTTTATAACTTCCGGGGGACAGACCTTAAGTAGCGCTTTTCTCGTTTGTGGGTTACACTTTTTTAGCACATGTAGAATATGTTTGTTTGCCTTCAATCGTTTCATTTTTTACACACACTTTTTTATTTTCGAATAAAATAGTTGGACAATAACATGTAAAATAATCTTTTTTTAAGATATCTGTACGGAAACGAAATAAATCATTGGCTGACTGTGTTAAATCAAATAGTAAATAACCGTGAGCTCTCGAAGTAGCCTCGTTATATACCCTCATAAGTTCTGCTGTGTTTTCAGGATATATTTGTCTTGCTAGAGAACAAATCTGAGATCTATCTCTGGGATTTTTAAAAACTACCAGATATTTACAATTTAAAGAAATATCTCGACAATATTTTGCTTGGTGAAACACATTCTGAGTTACTAAAATAACAGACAAATTATTATGATGTGAACCTTTGGTAAAAAGTTCGCAAATATTTTTATTATAAGCTTCTGTCATTAGATCATCCAATATTATGATACTTCCGTCTTCACAATTTTCGAAGGTGTCTGGGATATTTTTTATAATTTCTATTTGATTTGTTTCGTAGATATCTTGTGGTATCGCTTTTGAGTTTCCATTACACCATACAATTTTATTTACTTTTCTACCATCATTCAAATGTTTTAATAAATTTATAACGAAAGTAGTTTTTCCACACCCTGATGGTCCCGCAACCATCATTGTAAACGGTCTAACAATATACATTATTCTAATGTATCATACAATAAATACGTGCCCTTTTATAACTTCTTAATAGAAAATAATTTTATTTTCGTTAAATGTATAGTTTAAAAAGATGATATACAGATAAAGTTGGTAAAATAAAAAAATTATGATCAAGATTTCAATGCTAAGGTTAAATTATAAAATATTAATACATATAACGTACTATCCAATTTCAATTATGCAATTTTTTTCTTATCTTCTTTTCTTACTTTATGCTGATTACATTTTACAGTTTTTATTTATTTATTGTACGTTGAACTAGTTTTTTCAATGCCAAGGTTAAATTATAAAATATTATTATAACTTTATAGCATCCGATTTCAATTTAAAAATAAATAGTATTCGTCTAAGTTACAAACCATGTTTACATAATATACATAAACTTTGAAATGTGACATCTATAGGTAAAGTTTTAAAAAGTAACAATATACAGTTGAATACCTGATTTTGGATAAATTCATATAGAGTTTTAGTTATCGTGGTTGATAATAAAACTGTAAGAAATGTGCACCATCTATCGAAAAGTTAATTAATATTAAAAAGTTCAAAGCTTAAAGTTTATGACTGTGCTGCCATCTAACAAAATGTCTTAAAAAAATATTGTACAGTTAATGTACAGTTGAACAACGGATTTTTAATAAAATTATATACTTACGTTTACATTTTATATAGAGATTTAATTATCGTGGTTCTACTGTAATCTTCATATAAAAAAACATATGTAATCGTTTGTATTGTTGTAATTTACATATAAAAATTCATCCCATTTGGGATGGGCCAGGATCCCCCACTTTCACCTACTGGCGTATGCGGCCGTAGTATACCTATTTTTTTTTTTTTATCAATTTTTTAATTGGGTGCAGAGCGGACTTATTAACGGTCCTAGCTCCTTGTAACTGTTAGAGCGTCTGCATCCAATGCGCGATCCTGCAAGTAAAGATTAATAGCTACCTTAAATTTATTCATTTTATATTCCTTCGGAAATTTGAAATGTATTAGCGAATTCCACTTTTTTGATGTTCGGTATATAAATTCGCGCTTGATTTCTTCAGTTCGAGGTTTCGGGAGCTTCACCGTAAACCTATGTGCATTGGATGTTCCTCTTGTTACTCTTGTTGTTGTAACGAATGTTGATATTTTCTCCGATAGTTCTGCAGAATATTTACCATGTAAGCATCTGTAGAAGACGCAGAGTTCTGCAACATCTCTGCGATGCTGTAAGCTGTCTAGTTCTTGAGTAAGTCTGGGCTTCCGTATTATTCTGATAGCGCGGCGTTGAACCCTGTCCAATAAGTGGAGGGTGGTACCAGACGCACCTCCCCAAACTTGACAGCAATACTCTATACATGGTCGGATGAATGTTTTATATATCTGGAGAACTTGATGCGATTTGAGAAACCTTCTGCATCGATTCAGGAACCCCAGTTTTTTTGAAGCTGATTTAGCCAATGCAACAATGTGTTCATTCCATTTGAGTTTGTTACTTATTTGGACACCAAGCAGTCGAATTGAGTTGCAACCCACAAGGATATGGTTTTTTACCACAAATGGGTAGTCGTTGCGACTTTTTTTACATGAGAATGTGCAGATTTGTGTCTTTTTTTCGTTAAATTGTACTAAGTTGTTGTTACCCCACTCAAATATTGTACTTAAATCGGAATTAAGAGAAGTTACGACTTCTGACCGTTTATTATTTAGATCTGTAATGCTAGGCTCAGCCTCGAATGAAATAGAAGAATGCAATGTGGCATCATCCGCAAAGCTATGGATAGGGTTTACAGTGCTATCCAGCAAATCGTTGATGTGTAGCAAAAAGAGGGTCGGTGACAAAGGTGATCCCTGAGGGACTCCGGCATTTGGGGAGTGCGTCGATGATGATCTTCCATTATTCACGACGCTGATTTTTCGGTCATTAAGATAGCTTTTAATCCACCTGGTGGTCATCGAGTCCAGCCCGTAAGTTTACAAATAAGATTCTCATGCCATACCTTATCAAAAGCCTTGGATATATCCAAGGCGATTGCAAAAGCCTCTCCGTAGTGTTCTAGGGCGAGATTCCATTTGTTCGTGACATACGTCAGGAGATCGGTCGTGGATGCACAGAAGAAGACGGGATCGCAAGAGCACAATTAATCATAGCGAAAATGAAGGTTGCGGCAACTAATACGGTATCTGTAGCTCGGTTAGAACTTTGTAGCGCATTATTGCTAACAAGGCTAACGGAACAGATAGGCACTATTTTGGAAATTCCCACAGAAAATATGGTGGCATGGACTCATTCCAGCATAGTTCTCGATTGGTTATCTGATATTCCTCAGAGATGGAAAACTTACATCGCAAACCATACCAGCAAAATATTGAAGGCGGTGCTTCCTAGAAACGATTGGCATCACGTTCCATCAGAATTGAATCGATCCGTTTGTGCAACTCGTGGTTTATTTCCTAGAGAATTACAGCAATTTAAATTATGGTGGAACGGTCCAAACTATTTATTGTGTGCCAGTGAGGAATGGCGTAAATTAGATCGTCCGACTATCAGGAATCAAGTGGAATCACGTAAATGTTTAGTCATTCGTTCATGTAATCGAGGCAAGGAAGCAAATTTTATCTACGGGTTGCAGGAAAGATACTCCCGCTTCATTAAATTTGACATGGTACTTTCATACATCTATCGTGTCGTGAATATTTTAAAGAAGGGGAGGTCTAAAGGTAAAGGTAGATTAACTTGTGACGAGATGGTCCAAACTATCATAAAGGTCCATTTGGCGATTCAGTCAAGGCAATGAGGTGGAGTTGCAGATGTTGCAAGCAGGAAAACCAATTCCACGAGCAAGTAAACTATGATAATAACCCTCGATCCATTTCTAGATGAGGATGGCGTTTTACGAGTAGGAAGTCGAACTGCCAACGCACAAATTCCTTATGAGCAAGTTCATCCAATCATTTTACCAAATCACGATCAAATAATTACAAAATTTATAGTAGAGCAGCACATCAAAAATGTTCACTGCGGTCCTTCGTATCTGTTACACCTGTTACGCAAGAAGTATTGGATCTTGAGTATTCGAAGCGCAATCAGGGGTATTTTTCGTAGTTGTATATAATGCATTAAACAAAACCCGCAGGTGATCAGTCAAAAGATGGGAATGTTAATTTAAGAACGTGTCGGGTTAGTGAAACCATGTCAATGTATCGGTGTTGACTTTGCCGATCCAATACAGACAGTACTAATTCATGGTCCAGGTCAACAAATCCGAAAAACGTACATATGTTTATTCGTTTGCATGTGTACCAAGGCTCTACACATAGAGATCACCCAAGATTTATCCACGAAGGCATTTTTGGCGGCATTCGATCGATTCATTGCAAGATGTGGAACATGTTCAGATGTATATCCCGGTAATGGATTCAATTTTCGAGGTGCTAAGCGCGTAATCGACGAACTGAATCAATTTATAATAGAATATGTGGATAGAATTGCTTATCAAGTGTTGAAAAACCACCAAATTGACATTTCATCCCAGTGCAAGCGCGACACTTCGGAGGGATCCGGGAGACCGTAGTAAAATCCGTCATAACGCACTTACACAGAGTAACCAGTGAAAAGGTTTTATCTAATGAGGAGCTTTACACGCTATTGGATCAGATATAGAATCAATGGTAAACAATCGCCCATTATGTGCAAATGGTCCAGAACCGCAAGATGTACTCACCCTGGCACATTATTTGGTCGGCAGTCAAGTGGTTTCATTGGTATATCCAGATGTTCAGAAAATTGCATACAATCGTTTAACTCATTGGCAAGCTATCCAGAAGATGATTCAGATAATATGGAGAAGATGGTACAACGAGTATATCCATAGTTTCCAGCAGAGATTTAAATGGAAGCAAGATGAAGCCAACTTACAAATAGACCAAATTGTGCTTATAAAAGATGAAAACACACTTTTTAATAATTGGAGATTGGGAAAAGTACTGATGCTGCATCCTGGGTCTGATGGACAGGTTCGTCTAGTAACATTAAAAACAGCAAATGGCGAGATTCAACGGATAATACACAAGCTATGTCAGCTACCCACACAATGAAAGCATTTCCGGAGATTTGTCGAATTAGGCAAATTTAATATCGCTACTCCCGATAGAAGCTATGTTATGAAAACCCCTAGTTTAGAATGTTAACCGTGGCATTTAATTCTTTTCCCCCTTGTAGATATCAAGTATTGTTGATGCAAATATAAGGATCTGATCCTGGTGAAGCATATCCGCTTATGCAAGATGATGTGAGATACCTAGCGGTGATGTACTTACCTACCCAAACGAAATTACCCATACACCTAGCTATACCTGTATGAATTAACCATCCGATGCCAACAGATTACCTATTGCTGTAGTCTGACGCAAGAGTATTTACAAATATTCATAGAGGACTGCGAGATATCGTAACAACATCAAATACCCGGGCGGAGCCCTATTCAGTCTCAATCAAATCATTTGTATGTCGACGAAGAAATAATTCGTAATGTACAGCAAAGCCTTCTATTATCATTAGGAGGCTCGCTTTACAATTGACCTTCTCTCGCTACCGAATTACACAAGGAGAATTTTCATCCATACCATATAACAGTATAATACCCGTTCAAGAATAATACCGATAGACTACAATAAAATATTGGAGTTTTGTAATTGGTTGATGGAAAGAAATTTGAACAATGATAATTTTGTGAAACGTATTCTATGGACGGATGAATTAAAACAAAAGAAGAACTAATATACACAACAGCACAACAGATAAGGGAAGAATTACCAAGGATTGAAATAATCAAAGGCATACTTAAACGAATATTAGCCTGTATTCAATCACAAGGAGGACATTCTGAGCACCTTCTATAACTCTCTGACCCAAACTTTGTATTAGGGGATTGTAGAAGAGATCATGGGGAATTAAAATAAAAATAAAAATTATAACGTTTTTTTTTGGAGAAAAACCCAATTTTATAAAAAAAAATATTTTTTTTTACTTTAAAGAATCATAGCTCTAAACCGAATGTAGATACAAGATAACCACTTAAATCTTAACAATAGCCTATATAAAGCGTATAGCTTTCAACCATAATGAGTTAGGTATTTTTTTTGGTTAACGGCTATTCAAAGCAACAGCAAAATTAACCAAATTTTGGTTTAATTTTTTTTTTCGTGTATTTTCTTGTCAATTACACTTTTGTGGCAGGTATTAAAACTAAAAATTTGGTTAAGATTTGTTTAACCACTAATTTTTTTTTGGGTTAGCTAAACTATTTTTTGGTCTATCTAGTACGATTGTTGTTGTAATTTTTTGATTTTTGGTGAAAGCAATACAACTATAATTACCAATCAAATAAAGCTAAGTTGGTTAGGCTTTTTTTCTGAACCAAATTTTTTAAACACCCTGTATCTCAAAGGACCACCCTGTATCGATTCCATACGATTTTTTCTCAGAATGAACCAAGGAATCACCTCTTAACGGATTAGCATCCCAAACCCGTACACCATGTATGACTAGGTCATAAAGAAAAACCGTGAAAAAATCAGCGTTTATCATATTTTGTTGTTTACCTACATGACCAAAATTGACCGATTTATCCGATTTTAATTTGCTCACATACAATTCTATATGATTTAATTTTATGACGTGGTCATAACAATAAATCACAAAAACATCAACATATACCAAAATGGGACGATTATAAAAGGGTCCAATAATAGAAAGTTCAGTACGGTATTGTTAAAATGACTTGAAATTGTGATTGCGACCAATTAATGATTGGAAAAAGACAGATCACAAAATAACTTTACTGTGGTTGGTTCAATGATTAATTTAATGCCGATTTATGGCTTTGCAAAATTTCATCAAATGTTAATTTGTATTTCCTTGTTTTCCATATTTTATATGCACATTACACCTTTTTCCATCCTCTCCTTTAACCTTTTTATTTCTTTTAATATTCGTTCATCCAACGGTTATTAATTATATATTACACTTACATTTTTAAAATCATTAGTATTTTATATTTTGCTTAACTTTTTTATATTGCTTACCTCGCGATTAGATTTCGAACTCTTTATAAACTTTTTGAATTATATACCTTATCACCAGTGCTACGCCTTAACCGTCTATCCCTTGCTCGTTTGAAATGAATGTACATATTTATGAGTATTAACGTTGTTTCAATATTAATTTGCTTTCTTGTCTGTTTGTTTGATTGTTTCTGTA
This sequence comes from Tipula helvola, assembly GCA_963556165.1. Classification (NCBI taxonomy): domain Eukaryota; kingdom Metazoa; phylum Arthropoda; class Insecta; order Diptera; family Tipulidae; genus Tipula; species Tipula helvola. The sequence continues at coordinate 251,301,274 of OY744481.1, read as the reverse complement.
TTCGGTACAAATTAGGCTATCGATTTTAAATGAACTTTCCAATGAGGTAGAGACTTGAAACGAATAGCTAATTGACTATTTTTATGGTTTAAATTAAAAAATAAATCTTAGTAGTTCTATGTACAATGTTTATTTGACAAGACAAGAACAAATAAAAAAAAATTATTAATAGATATATGCGAGTAGCACGGGATGTATGCGCCCCGTTAACGAATCAACGTTAATGCGACCATAATTTGATTATTTTGACATACCAAATGATGCGCTGAAGCAAACGTCGTTTTGGTTCAGTTAGTGCCGCAATTTTATCGGGACTATCACCCGGTTATTCTAATATGCCTTGGATGGAGCATGACTCTTTGAGCTCTTCAAATGCGTATTGCATCGATGGCAAACAAGCAAATCATTTTTAGCGGTAAGTTTCGGTGGCTATAGTATGGCTTTGGCGAAATTAAACGATATTACACTGCATGATTAGGGTAGCATTTTTCTGGCAGATATCACAGCACTTGTCGCAAAAAGAGTTTATATGGTTAAGTGAAAATCTGCCATATCAGTTACCCGTTGAGCATAGGTCTCACTTTGACATCGTAGTCTTGCTTCACGTTCCTGACTTGTCTCTCTAGCAAGTGTCTCAATCGATCTGATTCCAATCGAGAGATATGCGTTTCGGTAGTCTCAATCGCTCTTAATTGAGCATGACGAAGTGCGTCACTAGCAGCATTAGCTGTCTCGATCGCTCTCGATTCAGCTTGTCGTGCTCTTTGACGTTCGAGGCGAAAGATATGCCGACGAGTTGGATATATGCAAATTGCTCTATCCAAATCAAAATCGCCAGATGCCTCTGTCAACACTTTTGACATAAATAGAGCAAAATGTGAGGCAAACTTCTTCCAAATGTCATTTTAGAATCCCATTTCTATCATACTTGTCGAATTTCATCATAATCGGTTAAGAAATAACCGGATTCGTTTCTACGTGGCCATCTTCCAGAACTTCTTAAAATATCATTTTAGAATCCCATTTCCATCGTACTTGTCGAATTTCATCATAATTGGTTAAGAAATAACCGAGTTTGTTCCTATGTGGCCATATTCCAGAACTTCTTCCAAATATCACTTTAGAATCCCATTTTCATCATACTTGTTGAATATCATCATAATCGGTTAAGAAATAACCGAGTTTGTTCCTATGTGGCCATATTCCAGAACTTCTGCCAAATATCACTTTAGAATCCCATTTCCATCATACTTGTCGAATTTCATCATAATCTGTTACGAAATAACCGAGTTTGTTCCTATGTGCCATATTCCAGAACTTCTTCCAAATATCATTTTAGAATCCCATTTCCATCGTACTTGTCAAATTTCATCATAATCGGTTAAGAAATAGCCAATTTCCATTTAAAAAATCCCATATTCTTTCTAATTTAATAATGGTATACTGGCATAAATTAAGTGTACAAATTTCCATTTCTAGAGAAAAATTACATTCACCAATGACCTATGGGAAATGTGAACATTCACCGAAAAATGTACGAAATATGAGTATTTTGTTCAACTTATACGCACATTTACCACTCACTTTAGGAAATATGCACATTTACCGGTGAATGTGTACATTCTTCTATTTTGTACATTAGCCGTAACATGTATAATATCGTGTAATGCATGTATAGTTATGTAAACCCTCCGAGTGTGAGATATGTGATAATTTTAGAATGTGTCACATGCGGTCCGTCGCCGTTACATTGTATCAAGGCGAGGTTCTTGATGTAATATACTATAAATAACATCTCAGTCTACGATGATATATCTGAGAAATGTGCCAACGATGAGATAACGGAGCAATGTGTCAACGTACCTGATGTTTCAATATAACTCAACCGTTCCATTGCCATACCCATTGTCCAAACTAATCAACCATCGTTGGTTTATTCCAAGAGGCCATGGCCTTATGGTTTGGTCGGCTGTAGAGTAGAGTGGATTTTCCCCATTAATTATAGGTGGCAACGTGGGTGGAGTAACCCCCAGTAAATGTGAGTACATAGTTTTCTATTTCAGACGTTTGTTTGTGATTTATTCATTGTTTTTGTTAACCACATTGTATTCCAAAATAGATTATTTGGGATTTTAGCTCGTCCCAAATGAATCATCTATAATTTTCGTTGTTCCCATTTCGGGCTCTTGGAGTAATTTTATTAACGAGGCAATACCTTTATTCTAATGGCTAAGTTTTCTTTTAGAAATTTCAACGACTTTGATAAATAATAGTTCCCCGTTCTTTTAAATTTGTAAACAATATTGCCGAAGGCGCTTCAGCTTTGGGTAAATCTATATGTCTTGATTTTCTAACGCATCTGAAGGTACATTCAACGATTTAACAACATTTTGTATTTGGACAGCATTTTCAATATTGGTTAATCCCAAATTTCGCAGTTCCTGAAGTGCTATTTTTATTAAGGAAACGTTCCAGCATACTCTTTAAATTACTCCATCGGATGTGGCCATCTAACATAATATTCAGTTCTTTACACTATAACTCAATATTGGCCCGAATTCCGGTATCCAAAAATTTTATGTTATTTTTTATGTTATAATTTTTTAAAATGCCATAACATACAATTTTGTTCAATTTGGTATTCTAGGCATGCCATGTTATGTCAAATTTTATTATAAAATGCTCTAGTACAATTATACAAAAAAAATCTAGTACATTTTTATTTTTATAATTTCTATAAGCTGTCAATGGTTGTTTTTTATTCCGTTATTCTGTGACTTCGAGTTTAATTAAAGGTTAGTAAAATTAAATATATTTTTATTGTAGACATAATTATGTGGTTTCTACATCTTAATGATATAATTTTGGTTTAGAAAAAATTTCACGGCAGCAAAAAACGAGTCGTGAACAGTATTCAATATACGTTTCGTTTTTAGAGAATAACTCTTTAATTGCTTTAAGAAAGGACAGTGATGATTCTGTGCAAGCACTATGGGACGATTTAGGGAACCTTTTAAATGCAGGCTTAGGGGCCATTCGGAGCAAACAGGATTGGAAAAAGGTTTTAATTAAAAAAAAATATTGAGTTTTTTGGTAACACAAATTTTAATTTTAGATTTTTGAAAATTGGCGCAATGCGTTACGCCATAAAAAACGAAAAATATTGACCAGTTTAAACCAAACTGGTGGTGGGTGCACTCAAAAAAAAATTTAGTTTTTTTTACAAATATTAAAGCGTAAAAAGAAAATTGTTAATTTAACAAAAAATTTGTTCAGTTAACACCGGATTTGTAATGTTTTTCGTTGTAAATTAAACAATGCATTTATTGATCCAATAAAAATCAATTTGTAATTTCAATTTCTATACAAATTACAATTTACTATGCACTTTCGTAACATTTACATGCCAAATTGTGAACAATGTTCTACAAGTCTGTGTGTAAAAATAACGAAATAAATACCTTTTCTTCTTAATTTTACAAATTTAATTGTAGCAGTTATTATGATCCTTTATAACATTTATAAAAATGATTTTTCAAAACGTAAAATGAACATCATACGTATAATATTAATTGCCTTGTGTACTTAAAATATTCTTAACTTTTGAAGTAACTTCATATAAAATTGATATGCTTGATAATTGCGATACATTATGAATTCCGTTTTTGATTTGAATCATGCAAACATTCCGTTCAATTTGAATAACATAAAAAATGCATATTTCAAGACCAAAAAAAAAATTAGAATATACAGAGCCTTAATCAAATATTTTTTTTTTTCGCTGGCGCTACATCCCGTAGAGGGGTCGGTCGCTGACGCTCGAAGAAGAAGGACGTGTTTTTGTCGTCTTCTTCGAGAAAATTTTAATTAAATTAATTTTAAGTTTATTTTATTTTCTAATGTAGTGTAAAATGTTTAAATATATAATTTATATATAATATATTTTAATTTAATTTATTTAAGTAAAAGTGTGTACCTAAAGTGAATAATAGTGAAAATTTAAATATGGATAGAATGCAATCCATCGGGATGCATTCAACAGGCATTGTTTTATATTTTTTATTTTTATTTTCATATTTATAGCGAAACAAGTCAAATTTTGGCTTTCTCGCTTAATAATACATGTCTTAAATTTGTGCAGTTGGTGCATAAAATTCGAATGGTCAAATACATTATCTCGTATTTAGATTTAATTAAAATCGAATAAATAAATGTACGCATTAAATTTCTGTTTCTGTACCTGAATATACAAGTTTTCGGTTTCTCTCTTTCCTCTTACGAGATTATGTATGTGTTGTATTTTTGTTTTATGTGTAAACAAAACCAACACTAATGTACTACAAGCCTGATTCCGTAATGAAGTACACAGATACCCTCTTACATTTAATCGCTTATACTTGAAAGTGTTGGTGAAAAATTCTTAGAGAATTTATTCTCACTCATTTATATAGTGTATCCGATCACCAATACTTTCATGTATAAGCGAAAAATTAAATTCATATTGTTGGTGACAGTCAGGCTTGTAGTACATTATTGTTGGTTTTGGTGTAAACGACACAAACACATGTATTCTTTATTTATATCAAAACCAACAAAAATGTTTATACAAGCCGTGCCATTCGCTCTTTACATCGATCCTCTCTCGGAAATTGTGCTCTATGAGTTGGTATTGGTATGTCATAAAACCAACAAAAATGTAAACAATAATTTAGGCATTTGTGTTAGTTTTGTGTATATATATTTTCTGATTTATTTTATACATTACTAATACTAAGCCATAGGGTACAATTTTTATAGCTTAAGTGTTTGCTTGGCACGGCTTGTATAAACATTTTTGTTGGTTTTGTTTATATCCATAAAAAGAATATAATTTCTATCAAGACAACATTGGTTCTATAGTGTTCGATTGTTTATATTTGTTTCTGAATTGTATTCACAGTCGTGTATGTGTAGTGTACGATGTTATTTTCGGAAATATATACATTAGTATATAATATAGTGAAGCCTATTATGTGTGTATATAATATAGAGAAGGCATGTACCAAAACACACTATGTACACATCGATACTTTCCCTGCTGCGCACGTGAAGGATTATATGAAAACGTTTGTTTTCTCTATGTGCGTTGGTGGTTTTAGTTTTGTACTGTAATACGATTTTATTATTTTTACTTGGCGTTGTTGTATTCTTTGTGTTTATAGTGCTCTTTATATACAATGAACTACACAACGCAAAATTTTCATGTATTCAATTCAAATAAGATTCTTATACTACGTATAATCGAGTAATTTTGAGTTGAATTGGAAATTTAATTAGAATTAAAAGTTTCTTGTATTCGATTCTAATGGGATTTGTTTACTTTGTATTATCGAATAAATTTGAGTTGAACCAGAAACTATCGTATGTAATACAGTGAGGTCTCGTTATAGTGAATACTGGGTGGTCATTTTGTGGTGCTTTATCACACTTTTAGATCACAAGTGGAGATTTTTTTGTGTGATATAAAAAATTGGAGAAAGTCTACAAGTACAACCCTGCAAAATGAATCTTAAGGGGAAAATAATGAATTTTAAAGGGAAAATAATGAATAATAGTGATAAGTTCATAACCTCAAATGTGATTATAAGAACATTTTATATGAAGTGCTAGTTGAGGTGGTGATAAAATTTAATTCAAAAGTTAATATGGTAAATATTGAAATAAAATGCATTTTAATTTAATAAATTCCAATATAACATGTTTTTAATGTTTGCGTTTATCGTAAAAATACAAGAATACGGGGTCAGTGTGTTTTGTTTTAATTTTTTATTGAAGTGTAAATTATGGTCGGTATTTAAACATCAAATTTGAATAAACTAAAGGGTTTTCTAGTTAAGTTACGTTAAAAATATAATAATTAGTCTTTTATTAATCAACAATTTTTTTTTGCACTGCGTTTCATGGTAATTTTCATTCATTTTTTTTTAATTTTAATTTTGTTGTTTTTGATCAAACTCCATATACTTTAATAAAAAGCAACAAAATTAAAGTTTTAAAAAAATGAATGAAAATTACCATGACACGCAGTGCAAAAAAAATTGTTGATTAATAAAAGAATAATTGTTATTTTTTTAACATAACATAACTAGAAAAACCTTTCATTATTTCTATACAGGGTGTTTTGTTCTTGAGTGTAAATATTTTCAGTGATGATTCCTTGATTAATTTCAAGCAAAAAATCGTTCTTGAAGGGGGGTCCATTTTCAATATTTACTGAGATACAGTGGGTTAAAGAAAATTAATTTGGGGTGGTACTTTCACGCATATTTTTTTTAATTACTCCAAAGTTTGGTAGACTAAGCCAAGCAAATGTATATGTAATATTATTTTTAGGGATCAGAATCACCTTTGGTTTAGTGTATTATGTAAGTACGTAGCCCATTCCGTTGTTTAAATATTAATGTTTAAACTTTGAATTTTATTTAAATAACACTAAAATTTTACGTTTTTCTTAGCTTTTTACTCATAAAACATGAAAATGTTAAGTAATTTTTAATTTTTACTTTTTCCTCATACAAATGTCTACAAAAAACTCATAGAAACATTTGATTTACGTTTGTAGATAACATGAGAAATTAGAATACACATGTGTCATGTCAATTAAAAATCAAGCAATTTTGTAGCTTTTTTATGATATTTTATTAATTCTTCGTAAATAATTTTTACTAAAACATTTACCAGCACCTCTAGATGATTGCATGAAACTAGAGGTGTGGCTAATCATCGGGTGGATACTAACCCGATACCATTTTGATCTGTTTATATCGATAATGCTGTGCTTCGACCTTCGAGTGGCTATGATGAACATTCAATCAGTATCAGAGGTTTGTCTTTATGATTCATTATATTTTTTGTCAAACTATAAAATTTGGAGTATTCTTCATGACAATAATCTTCGTCCATACCATTATTCATACACCCGTCCAGGGTCTTTTGCCCGCTTATTTTGAAAAAACGAAGAGAGTTTTGCGACCTACTTTTACAAAGGCAAATGGACGACGGAAACTGTTTCCAATATTCTGTGGACAGACGAATCACAGTTTACGAGGGACAGTATTATGAATTTCCATAATCTGTATTTGTGGGCTAGAAAAATTGGCTATGGAGAACAAAGAAACAGCTGGTTTATTCATCTGAAATTGTAACTATAGAAGATCTAAACAAGAGAATTGTGGTGGCTGCAATACAAATAAGGGAGATTTTGGATAGTAAAAATGTATAAATAGAAATTCAGAAAAAATTATTAAAATGCATTAAAAATAAATGTGGCCATTTTGAGAACTTGCTGTAAAAAGTATTTACGAAAACTAATAAAATATCATTATCTTTATATATATAATTCTTCTGTGAGTGTGTATGTCACTGAACTTCTCTTAAACGACTGGACCGATTTTGATGAAATTTTTTGTGTGTGTTCAAGGGGATCTGGGAATGGTTTAGATTCACAATTTTATCCGCTGGACAATGTTTTTTTAATTAATTTTTAATTTATTAGTAGTTGTTGATTTTGGAATGTTTTACATTGGATCCGAAAAATGGTGTAAAAAATGTATGTGCGCACATCAGTTGAGAACGGCTCAACCGATTTGGCTCAATCTTTTTCTATTATGTTTGAAATTGCCAGGAGATGGTTCTTACGAAAGAAAATTTTGGGAAAATCCTTCGGAAAAGTCGGAAAATTCAGCAAATCGAAAAATTATGTTTTTGTATAGGATTTGGCGCGTAGCTAATCAGATGGTAAAAACCAGATGTTTTGTAGAAGAGAAAAATTGGAAAATCTGAGTGGAAAACTCGGAAACTTCCGGAAAAACCCGAAGAAAATTGAATTTTTTTTTCAATGAAATTTTGAATTTTTTGTATGTTTTGATGACCGATTGGGCTTAATATTTTTTTATTGTGTTTGAAATTGCCAGGAGATGGTTCTTACAAAAGAAAATTTTTGGAAAATCCTTTGGAAAAGTCGGAAAATTCGGCAAATCAAAAAATTATGTTTTTGTACGAGATTTAACGCGCATCCAAACCAGATTGTCTTTAAGAAGTGAAAAATTGGAAAATCGAAGTGGAAAACTCGGAAACTTCCGGAGAAACCCGAAGAAAATTGAATTTTTTTTCAATGAAATTTTGAATTGTTTGTATGTTTTGATGACGGATTAGGCTCAATTAGGCTCAATCTTTTTCTATTGGGTTTAAAATTGCCAGGACATGGTTTTTACGAAAGAAAATTTTGGGAAAATCCTTCGGAAAAGTCGGAAAATTCGGTAAATCGAAAAATTATGTTTTTGTATAGGATTTGGCGCGTAGCTAACCAGATGGTAAAAACCAGATGTTTTGTAGAGGAGAAAAATTGGAAAATCTGAGTGGAAAACTAGGAAACTTCCGGAAAAACCCGAAGAAAATTGAATTTTTTTTTCAATGAAATTTTGAATTTTTTGTATGTTTTGATAACCGATTGGGCTTAATCTTTTTTTATTGTGTTTGAAATTGCCAGGAGATGGTTCTTACAAAAGAAAATTTTTGGAAAATCCTTTGGAAAAGTCGGAAAATTCGGCAAATCATAAAATTATGTTTTTGTACGAGTTTTGGCGCGCATCCAAACCAGATTGTCTTTTAGAAGAGAAAAATTGGAAAATCTGAGTGGAAAACTAGGAAACTTCCGGAAAAACCCGAAGAAAATTGAATTTTTTTTTCAATGAAATTTTGAATTTTTTGTATGTTTTGATAACCGATTGGGCTTAATCTTTTTCTATTGTGTTTGAAATTGCCAGGAGATGGTTCTTACAAAAGAAAATTTTTGGAAAATCCTTTGGAAAAGTCGGAAAATTCGGCAAATCATAAAATTATGTTTTTATACGAGTTTTGGCGCGCATCCAAACCAGATTGTCTTTTAGAAGAGAAAAATTGGAAAATCTGAGTGGAAAACTAGGAAACTTCCGGAAAAACCCGAAGAAAATTGAATTTTTTTTTCAATGAAATTTTTAATTTTTTGTATGTTTTGATGACCGATTGGGCTTAATCTTTTTTTATTGTGTTTGAAATTGCTAGAAGATGGTTCTTACAAAAGAAAATATTTGGAAAATCATTTGGAAAAGTCGGAAAATTCGGCAAATCAAAAAATTATGTTTTTGTACGAGATTTGGCGCGCATCCAACCCAGAATGTCTTTTAAAAGAGAAAAATTGGAAAATCGAAGTGGAAAACTCGGAAACTTTCGGAAAAACCCGAAGAAAATTGAATTTATTTTCAATGAAATTTTGAATTGTTTGTATGTTTTGATGACGGATTAGGCTCAATTAGGCTCAATCTTTTTCTATTGTGTTTGAAATTGCCAGGAGATGGTTCTTACGAAAGAAAGTTTTGGGAAAATCCTTCGGAAAAGTCGGAAAATTCGGAAAATCGAAAAATTATGTTTTTATACGGGATTTGGCGCGTATCCAAATCAGATGGTCTTTTAGAAGAGAAAAATTGGAAAATCTGAGTGGAAAACTCGGAAACTTCCGGAAAAACCCGGAGAAAATTGAATTTTTTTTTTCAATGAAATTTTGAATTTTTTGTATGTTTTGATAACCGATTGGGCTTAATCTTTTTCTATTGTGTTTGAAATTGTCAGGAGATGGTTCTTACAAAAGAAAATTTTTGGAAAATCCTTTGGAAAAGTCGGAAAATTCGGCAAATCATAAAATTATGTTTTTGTACGAGTTTTGGCGCGCATCCAAACCAGATTGTCTTTTAGAAGAGAAAAATTGGAAAATCTGAGTGGAAAACTCGGAAACTTCCGGAAAAACCCGGAGAAAATTGAATTTTTTTTTTCAATGAAATTTTGAATTTTTTGTATGTTTTGATAACCGATTGGGCTTAATCTTTTTCTATTGTGTTTGAAATTGTCAGGAGATGGTTCTTACAAAAGAAAATTTTTGGAAAATCCTTTGGAAAAGTCGGAAAATTCGGCAAATCAAAAAATTATGTTTTTGTACAAGATTTGGCGCGCATCCAAACCAGATTGTCTTTTAGAAGAGAAAAATTGGAAAATCGAAGTGGAAAACTCGGAAACTTCCGGAAAACCCCGAAGAAAATTGAATTTTTTTTCAATGAAATTTTGAATATTTTGTATGTTTTGATGACGGATTAGGCTCAATTAGGCTCAATCTTTTTCTATTGTGTTTGAAATTGCCAGGAGATGGTTCTTACGAAAGAAAGTTTTGGGAAAATCCTTCGGAAAAGTCGGAAAATTCGGAAAATCGAAAAATTATGTTTTTGTACGGGATTTGGCGCGTATCCAAATCAGATGGTCTTTTAGAAGAGAAAAATTGGAAAATCTGAGTGGAAAACTCGGAAACTTCCGGAAAAACCCGAAGAAAATTGAATTTTTTTTCAATGAAATTTTGAATTTTTTGTATGTTTTGATGACGGATTAGGCTCAATTAGGCTCAATCTTTTTCTATTGTGTTTGAAATTGCCAGGAGATGGTTTTTACGAAAGAAAATTTTGGGAAAATCCTTTGGAAAAGTCGGAAAATTCGGCAAATCAAAAAATTATGTTTTTGTACGAGATTTGGCGGGCAACCAAACCAGATTATCTTTTAGAAGAGAAAAATTGGGAAACGAAGTGGAAAACTCGGAAACTCGGATAGATTAGTGTTGAATTCGATGAAAATGGAATGGAATGTCCACTCAACTCAATCATCTATTGAGAATAGAGTTGAGTTGTTTGATTTTTTCTATCTTCAAAATCAATTTTCGTGAAGGACAAAAGTATTTGCTCGAAACGAAGTAATTTGGGGCGGGACGAAGTTCGCCGGGTCAGCTAGTAAAGCTATAAAATTGCTTGATTTTTAATTGACATGACACATTTGTATTCTAATTTCTCATGTTATCTATAAAGGTACATCAAATGTTTCTATGAGCTTTTTGTAGATATTTGTATGAGTAAAAAGTAAAAATTAAAAATTACTTAACATTTTCATGTTTTATGAGTAAAAAGAAAAAATCTAAGAAAAACGCAAAATTTTAGTGTTATTTAAATAAAATTCAAAGTTTAAACATTAATATTTAAACAACGGAATAGGCTACGTACTAACATAATACACTAAACCAAAGGTGATTCTGATCCCTAAAAATAATATTACATTTGCTTCGCTTAGTCCACCAAACTTTGGAGTAATTAAAAACAATATGCGTGAAGGTACCACCCCAAATTAATTTTCTTTAACCCACTGTATCTCAGTAAATATTTAAAATGGACCCCCCCTTCAAGAACGATTTTTTTCTTGAAATTAATCAAGGAATCATCCCTGAAAATATTTACACTCAGTCCGAGTTCGCGACAATATTCTGCGGAAAAATTTTCAGCAGGATTGCATGCGATTTAAAAATATTTTATTCGGAAGGGGAAATTTGTTTACGAAATAGACTACATTGATTGGTTGCCTGCTGAAAATTTTTCAGCAGAATATTGTCGCGAACTCGCACTCAAGAACAAAACACTCTGTTAAAAAAAATTAAAACAAAACACATTGACCCCGTATTCTTTTATTTTGACGATAAACACAAACATTAAAAACATGATATATTGGAATTTATTAAATGAAAATGCATTTTATTTAAATACCTACCACATTTACTTTTGAATTAAATTTTATCACCACCTCAACTAGCACTTCATATAAAATTTTCTTATAATGACATATTTTGAGTTGATGAAGGTACTGCAACTTATCACAATTATTCACAGCAAACTGCATATAGTTTGATAAAAAACAACTAAATAAAGTTTTAAAAAAATGAATGAAAATTACCAATACACGAAGTGCAAAAAAAATTGTTGATTAATAAATTACTAATTATTATATTTTTAACGTAACATAACTAGAAAACCCTTTAGTTTATTCAAATTTGATGTTTAAACACCGACCATTATTGAAACCGAATTGTTCTTTTACCATTTAATTTATTACACAAAACTTAGATACTTGTTGATTTTTATATCTCGTTTTTCTTGTAAATTTAACAGTAACCCATTTATTTTATTTCAAAAATATATAAATGATTATTTTGTTAATAGATATTATTTATTTATAATTCACGTCAATGTAAATTTCATTCATATTTTTGAAATTTTATTAGGGTTGTTTTTAACCAACCTCCATATTAAAAAAATTTAAACAACAAAATCAAAATAAACTATTTCTTGCATTTTTAGAAGTAAGACGGAAAGAAAATGTTGTGGTCTTTTTCATTCAAATAATATATGTTGTTCATCCATGATGACACCGCAGTAAGTTACGACAATTTCTTTTTCTCAAAGTATTACCAAATGTGATATTTCACCACAAAATGACAACACTGCAAAATAAATTTTAAGGGGAAAATGATGAATCAAGTGATGAATTGATGTTTCTACATAACCTCAAATGAAGGTTTATGAACATAATGAAATTTATGTGTGATAAACCAATACTCATCAGCAAATGTGATTAGTGTTTAAATAAAATGCCAATTAAATGCATTTTTATTTCATTATAATAAATAATTATTCTTTTTTTAATCAATAATTTTGTTTTGCATTTCATATCATGGTAATTTTCATTCATTTTTTAAAAATTTAATTTTGTTGTTTTTGATTAAACTCAATATACTTTAATAAAAAACAACGAAATTAAAGTTTTAAAATAATTGATTGATAGGAATGTACAGCCAAGCATTATAGCAGGAACTCCCGGATTACGCCGGGCCCACTGTACACCCGTTTACATATAACAAAACCGAAGGATAGGATAGGAATGTTAGTTGGGACAGACTCGACCCGGTTACAGACACCTAAGCGATCGATAGTTAGTAAAATTGTTAGTAATTATATAATAAAATAGTTAGCACAAGACAACACAGTTTCTAAACTAAATCCTCTCCATTAATTGTTGATCCTAGAGGGTTGATTCCAGCTAAAAAATTCTGAAACTCAGGATTAATTTTAATCCCTATAATATTAATTAATTCTGGACTTATGTTATATTCTGAAAATTGAGTTGTTTATTAGTAAACTAAGGAAGAGATACCTTTAAAAATACTTTAAACTAAATTAATTAATAGTAATAGACATTAATGAACAAAATAACTAAATTAGCTAGTTAATTCATTGTGTATATACTGCAACTAGACTTAAAAATAAAAATGAAAGCATAAAAAGTTAAAAAAAATTAACATAAAATTAAACTAATCAGCAAATACCTAAAAATCTGGAAAAAGGAAATTAATAATGTTAAATTTACTTGTTTACTATTTTTAGTTATATGATATAATTTAAAAATACTTATGTTGCATTGATTGATTTATTAGAATGTACTATCGGGCGTTATAGCAGGAACTCCCGGACTCCCTGGCACATACCATACACCCAAACAACAAAAACCGAAGGATAATCAAAGGTTATTAATAAGAACAGACTCGGCCCCTTTACCACACCTTAGCGATCAATATTTAGAAAAATTGTTAGTACTTACCTATGTATATAATAAAATATTTAGCACAGGACAACACAATAACAAAACAACATCTTATTCACTACTTCTTGCTCCTGTAAGTTTCTTTCAAGCTAAAAATATTAATCTGAAATTCAAGATTGATTTTAATCCCTATAATAATGATAATGACTAATTCTGTAACTATATCATATCCTAAAATTAGATTATTTATTATTGTTAGTAACATACAGAAACAACCACATTACATCTTACATCCTCGTTCATATTTCTCCTATAGATCTGGACAAAAGAAATTAGTAATGTTAAAGTTTATCATTCTATATGATTAAACGATTTAATTTAAAGATGAAAACAAAGAATCAATTTTAAATAAATATATATTAATTTGTTTATACAGAAATTACTGTCCATCCCATTCCAGATTCGTACCCCGCTGTAAACCTCTAATTAAAAAAAAAAAAAAAAAAAAAAAAAAAAAAAATACCGCGTACTAACTCGATATTAATCATTTAATAATCAAAAGAAGTAAAACAAGATAAATGCACAAAATTAAATAACAGTAACTAACATTAATTAAATTATCACTACCAAAGTATTTATCATAGAAATTAATTAATTATCTAAATTATAAAAACTTTATTAATATCAACAATTACACCCATTTCAACAAAATAATATATGTAAGCAAATTAACCCAACTTTCACTTCTAACATCTTCCAAAATATTTTTGGTATTTACCTACTCATTTACTCAACATCGTTTCAATAGAAGCCCCCTACCATCATACCTATATACACCCTGTCTTCAAAATTTATTCACCCCTAAACAGTAAACAGTTTGACATTTCCGTCAAAACTTTGTTACATTCACAAACTACAGACGAAAAGCGCTCTAATCATAATTTTACAAAAATTAACGCTAGTTACCAAGTCAAAACAGAATATAATGGAAGTGCACGCCATTCCACCAGATGGAAACTGTCTTTTTAATGCAGTTATCCATCAATTGGGAACCATAACACCACAACACCCTATCTATACACATCTTGAACTCCGATCTACGGTAGTCCAGTTCATTAGAGAGCACCTGCAAGATTATATTCCCACTATATTAGACTCTTTCAACCTATGCGACACTAACCAGATTACGGAGCAGTCCAAAAACCAATACATAAATAGGTAACTATCCTTTCATTTTCTGCTACAACCCCGATATAAACAAAAATAAGCCTCATTATATTAATAAATCAACAAAACCTATTCCAGATATCTTTCCAACCTTCAGATGAACGGCACCTGGGGCGGCTCCGAATGTTTATCAGCTATATGCAGATTGAAAAGTATCAGAATAGTCGTTCATCATGCTGCTACCCAGCGACAAACAACTTTCATTCCGGATGGCGGTAACTATGTAAATGAAATCAACTTATTATACAACGGAACCCACTACGACAGTCTAATACCTATACCAGACTCTTTACCACCCTCTACATCCCCTCAAGCCTCCTCTAGTAGTCTATTGTCCGAGGCAAATTCCTTACCGCAATCCAATTTCACCTTACCAAATTCCTACCTTCCTAGTTTAGCTGACCACGTTACACGCGTTCTTCGCTCATCAGATAACCCTTACACCATTATTGATGCCACACCAACACCACCACCTCCCACCACCTTTCCCATAACGCCTTCTTCATACTGTTTTGGCACCTGGAATGTACGCGGGATCAACAGCGATCAAAAACGCCGCACAATCGATGCTCTCTTGCAGACCCACAATATTAATATCTGTGGTCTCCAAGAGACTAACATGAGCTCGGGTGTATGTTCCACCGCAAACTATACGTGGTATCTCACCAAAGATCCAAAGAGCCCTCGTAGAGGCGTGGGAATTCTCGTGCGGAAAAACTCAAACATAGTACCAATAGGAATAAAATATTATTTTGGAGCCATCATCGCATTGCTAGTCCAATTCCCTAATAAAGGGAGGATC
Organism: Tipula helvola; assembly: GCA_963556165.1. Classification (NCBI taxonomy): domain Eukaryota; kingdom Metazoa; phylum Arthropoda; class Insecta; order Diptera; family Tipulidae; genus Tipula; species Tipula helvola. The sequence continues at coordinate 251,285,772 of OY744481.1, read as the reverse complement.
CTCTTCCTCACTGTGTATGTCCCACCACACACCTCACAATACAATCGACGATTATCCTCCAGAATTTTCACGACACTTTCCTCCTTACTTGACCGCTGTCCCAAATCACGTGATGTAGTCATCCTCGGCGATTTTAATGCCCATATTGGCAGCCAAGATAACTGGGACAGAAGATACATCGGACACAATTTATTTCACCGTGAAACCAATGTAAACGGATCATCATTAGGCCAACTCGTCAGTCTAGCTCATCTCGTAGTACATACCACCAAAGGCCGTCGAATAATCATCACACGCGCTGATGGACGGAGCCACTCGCAAGTAGATCATATACTAACCAGAGAGAAGAATCATATCTACATCAAGTTCACCAAATCCGATATTTTCCGCCCTACAATAAGTGATCACCGCCTTATATGGATAAATTGTACCCATCGAAAAGGAACACACAATACCCCATTAGCCACTTCAATTACTTCCAAAAAAATCATCCCATCCTCAACCGGTTATAACCTCCGAACCCTAAACCTTTCCTTACTAAAAGATAAAAATATTGCGGCTCAATATCAATCCACTCTTCAAGAAGTCCATGACAAACATCTCTCAGAATATGGACATGCCTCGTTATGGAAGATAATACTCAGTAGTTTAAAGACTGCATCAAGTCACGTCCTCACATCCCAGACACCCTTGACACCTAAACGAAGGAAGGCCCTAGCTCACTTTAAAAGTGCAAAATATTTTCAAAATACTCATCCAAAAGATTCAGCTGCCATTATCCGTTTAAGAGAAGCCCGACAGAATTTAACCAAAGCTTATTCCGAACATAGATCTCTTGAATGTCAAGAATTTTTCACTAGACTGGACAGCTTTTCACCCTCAACCAGATTACATAAGACATATAACTTTTTTAAACAGTACAGAAGAAACACCCAAAAAACCCAGTCACATTATATCCCAATTTCCGCCTGGCATCTTGAGTTGCGAAAATTCGAAGGTGAGTGGCCTACGCTCATCGAGGAGACAGATCACCACCCTATAGGACCTCCCCCGACCCAAGAAGAAATCCAATTGACGATTAAATACTTACGATCAGGAACTGCTCCCGGAAAAGACGAAGTTCCCATTGAACTATTCAAATACGCTCCGGATAACCTAATACACTCCCTTCATACCTTAATAAAACAAATCTGGATCACCAATCAAATTCCACAGGAATGGATCAATACAATACAAGTCCCTATCCCTAAGATAAAAAATCCAAAAACAGTTGCAGACTACCGCCGTATCACCTTGTGCAATGTTGGCTATAAAATTTACGCCAAGCTTCTGCTAGATCGTCTAGATCAGCATCTATATCTACCCCACTCATATCAGGCCGCCTTCCTAACCCACCGATCTACAGATGATCATATGTACACTATACGTCGTGTCCTTGATGAGGAATGGCGAGCTGGCAACCGAATATTCATATTGTCCCTTGACCTAGCAAAAGCCTTCGATACAGTGGATTTAAACACATTATCCGATTGTCTACAGCAATATATACCCCATTATTTGGTTAACAGGATAATCACAGCCTGTTTTTGGGAAACCACATGTATCAAATGGTTCAACCTAACTACTGAAAAGATCAAGAAGAACAAGGGTGTTAAGCAAGGTTGTCCTATATCACCCCGGCTGTTCACTTTCATCTTAAATGAAGTACTCCTTACCGTAGTTGACCAGTTCCCCGAGCTCAAACTAGAGCAGCGCGACAATCTCCAACTACCCCTTATTCTTGCCTATGCTGATGACCTTATCCTAATCACCCGAAATATTACTACCTTTGAACCTATCTTGATCGAACTACTAACCAACTTAAAATACGCCGGATTCAACGTAAACCCTCAGAAATGTACCAGCCTCATTCGAGACCCCGATCCATCCTACGAACCCCCTGATACTCTGGTTTTGGCCGGAATTACATTTTCCGTCATCAAAATGATGCGATACCTAGGGACTTATTTAACCGCTGGGCTTAGTAGGCCATTCACCATACGAACTCGCTGTCATCAAGCAAGCAACACTGTTCGACTTATGCAGAACTTCATAAAACAAAACCATGTTCCAGCACAAACCGCCCTCATCATGTACAACACTGTGATAGTTCCCATGCTTACCTATGGCCTTAAAACAGCTGCTCTAACCTCAGCAAATCGCCGACGGCTCCGAAAATATGAATCCCTATTCCTTAGAAAACTGCTCGAATTTAGCACCAACAAACCTCCGTTCAGAAAAGTCAAGGATATTCTGAATGGAAAGACCATAACCAAAAAAATCAAAGCCCAACGCATCAATTATTGGGGACATATTCATCGTCGAGGCCCGACGCACCTACTTAAAGCAGCATCAACATATACAGCAGGACCGAAAAAAATAGGACGACCCTGCCTCACCTGGAATGACTCTCTTCTACAAGATTTAAAATATTACGAAACCTCGCCCTCACACTGGGAAAACCTTCTACCTCATCGCATTGAATTGCGAAACGCAACCGCTGAAATATACACAAAAACCGAGTCCGATTCCAGTGAATCAATTGGTTATGAGGACGAGGAAGAACACGGAAGAATACATAACTTTCACTGAAATCGCATTCCCAATCGACCACAATTTCCTTCATCCATCTCAGGGGCCATGTCTGATTCATTCGGTATCCCCATTTTGGATTAGAGCTTATTTCCTGGGAATGGCGCAAACATCCACTCTCTAACAACTCAATTACGCACCAGACCATCAGTCTCCACTTGAACCTATCATCTTAAAATCCATCCTCAATGAGACATATACATTCTTGCAATCCTTCCTGATTACTTTTCATCTTTAACTCGCATTTTAAATTCCTCCTGAGCCAAAAATCTTACAGCCACATATAAATCAAAAAGTTGAGCAATCGGATAATCTTTAAACTCCTATTCCCTAAATTTATCCGATTGCCAAACACAAATCCGTGATAAAACCTTAATCATTATATCCATGCCATCCTCCATCCAACAATATAATTCTTCTCCCTATTGCCTCACTGGTTTTAGATATAGATAATGATGCTGACCATAATCATCATAAATTATAAAATCCCCTAGTAATTCCAATAATAACATGAATGAATTCATTTTTATATATTTTATTATTGTTACATATTAAATAAATCCCCTTGAAATAAAAATTTGTTACAACAAGATACAATGATTTTTATTTGATGTTTAGAAGCATCTGAACAGTTCAACCCGAAATTGAACTACTTACTAATTCCTCTAGATTATCAACTATTCTCTTCTTTAGGTTCATTCAACGTACTGTGCTTAACGTGTTTCAACTAAAGGTTTTTGCAATGCACAAACATACCGTAATAGCCTTCATCACATTGTCAATGATCAATTGAAGAGCGCGAAACGAAAAGAACTGCCGTCGCACCATTAATACATCTGATTCACCCTCTATCACTAAAATTCTTGTAATTTAATACTAATTTATGCATGCAATTTAAACTTTCCTGTCCAGATACAGCCCTTCCAAAATAAATTACAATTTATTTATCCTTTTTAAAGAACTTAATGCATTCATCATTTCCAAGGCCACGACTAGAAGTTGATTAATCCACACGACCTATTTCCCCAAATACAAAATCCTTCTTTTTCAACGGTATCTGCTGGTGCTGTAACACCATAAAAACGTCCATATTGTTCATGCTACAATAAATATTGAAAACTTTGTAAACGTTAAAATCTTCATCATTAATTATCAAAGTTCCAACACCCATCAGAGGAGCAACCATTTCCTATAATTATCTCATGGTTTCAATTGAAACATTCCACCATCGCCATCGTTTTAGCCATAAACCGAGCTAAAGGCCCCCAAATACTACTTAGGAATAAAATGTGTAACACCAACTCGCTGCAATAATTCAAATTGAGTAGAATTTTGCAATTTACATCGAACATTGCAATTAACAGTGAACAAGCGACTACATTCGTAAAACTATTATTTTAAATTTCAAAATTAATAATTCTTTCAAAATTTGGATTATCAATTAGCCATGGCCCCCCTCCAAAACCAACATCAAAATCCTTATCCCTACCGCAAAAGCATTCTGCCCATTTCTTACAAATCAACTGACCTTAAACAATCAACCCACTGTATTAATTGTGATGGGCCACCAACTTGCACTAAGGTAAGGCTACCACCAATCAGAATCTCCCAAATCTTATCGTCATCACAGCATCCCCAAGACACAAACACATCCCAATAAATCCGAAGTTAGAACTGTCAACCTACAATATGAATATTGATTGGATCGTCAAACAAATTCCAAAGTCATCAACAATCTAGTTTCAAGCCTCACAACTGAATCCTAGTCGATCTAAAGCTACGACTTACACATTAAATAATGGCAAACCCCACACCAAAATGACCAAAACGCACTCACCTCGCCTAAACACCGCGGCGACGACATCTTTCATTAAATCCATCATAATAAGCGCACCAATAATTCAGCAAATTAGAGATCTGTTTTCAATCTAATATTTTCAAGCTCCTTTTCTCAATAGGTGAAATATGTGCAATTGTGCATTCTCATTAAAAACACAAAATTATCCTTTTGTAACACAAACTTTCATAATGATGTGAGGGTGAGGAAGATAAATGATAATTATGTTCAGTAACTTGATTAATAAAATATAAATTAACTTAACAATCCTCCTGTCGCTCTGAACCAACAACACATTTTATCCCCAGCCATGGTGAACTCACATTTGTTTTAATTCAACCAAAATGTCAAGTTTATTCAATTATGAATAATGATACCCAACGCACTTGTTAGAACATGGAAAAGAACATTAATCAAAGAACGTCAAAAACTATTACAAAAACAAAAATTATTACCGAAAACGGATCATTCCAAAAACCCAAAGCAATACTACTAAACTTTCACACATAAACAACTCCTAATATGTACCACCATTAGTTTTAATTTTCAAATATACAAATTAATAACAAATTAAGCATTAATTAATAAAACAGAATACATTTTCTGTTCAATTTTGTAAATCCATATCCGCACTCCCCAGCAGTAGAAGCCCATGAGGATGCTTGAAGCTAATCCTAAAAATTAAATCAACCTGTGAATTGAAAATTGAGCCAAGACACGAACCATAATCTTCTACATAACTCCTTCCGACCAACTGAAAGTATTGATAAAAGACAATTTCGCACATTCTAATGGATAAATCAAACCACAAAACATAACAAAACCAATCCAATTACTGCCAATACTAATTTTAAAGTTAATATTAACATCAGTATTAATATTAATATTAATATTAAGGCTGCTTTCCAAATGAATACCTAAATGTGGAACCTAACACAAAACTTAAAATACATTGAATAGTAAAAATGAAAATCAAACAAAAAACCCTTGGAAAACAGCCCAAACACCGAAAAATATACATATACAATGAATTTTAAACACGCCAGAAAGAGAAGACTCGATCCCATTTCAATACTACGTAGCATCAAATATAATATTTCCGTTGCAGCCACACAAACCAAAAACACAAGTAGTGAAAAAGAAACAAACATATCCATTCTAAATCAAATTTTCATTTTACTGCGTAGCCATATCAAAACTTTGACTCGACTTTTAACACAATTTAACACATTCACGACCGAGGTGCTCATCCCGAGTTACTATATTGCGCATATATGCATCCTATGGTCGTCAACATGTTAAATTTAGAAAAATTCTGCGTTATATTTCTAAGTACAAAACACACAAATATAACATGCATGCATTATTTATCAAAAAATCCAAAGTTGAATTCCTCTGATTTAACATTAAATCAGATCCTTGCCTGCAAATTGCATCCCGATGGAATGCATTTTTATCCATACAACAAATTATTCGCTGTATCCACTTTTCACTCTTCACAACTGAAACTTCACTACACTATGCTACAAATAGGTGCATTTTCACACCACTCGCATTTATAATTAGTAAATACGCAAACTTAAACCAAAGAGAATGTAATACCAAGAGCAACGAAACTGAAGGAAAATTTTCATACAAAAAATGGGTCATGCAATGGGTTATACAACCGTTTAACTCGAGTTATGTTTATCCAATTTTAGAAATAAAACAATGGACGAATAGGTCATTTAAGACAGAAACGATTGATTAAAAACTTTTTTCGATGTAACTGCTTGGAAAATTAAGAAATGAGTATTTGTTGGAGCTATATGTGATTAAATTTTTTATTCGACTTCGGCACTCTTGGTATTCTATACTCTTTGCTTAAACTAAATTAGAATAAAATAATTAAGTAAAAAATTAAAATGAAATAAAATAAATTAAATTTACACGGAGAACGAAAACAACACGTCCATCTTCTTCGATAGTTCGTTCTCCCTCGAAATTAAAGTTTTAAAATAATGAATGAAAATTACCATGATATGAAATGCAAAACAAAATTATTGATTAAAAAAAGAATAATTATTATTTTTTTAACATAACATCACTAGAAAAGCTTTAAATTTACAAGAATTTAATGGTTAAACACAGACCATTATTTGCATTTTGTGAAGTTATTTTGATGGTTTATGTTGACTTTTTTGTTCAAGAATTTCTTTTTTTTGTCCATTTCTATTAGGGGGATCATTGTTTTTGTGAAATTTGTTATTTCAGGCAATTAGAATGGCTCTATTAACATATAATTAACTACAAAAAACTTAAATAATTGTTGATTTTATATTTCGTTTTTCTTGTAAATTTAACAATACCTAATTTATTTTATTTCAAAAATATTTAAATTATTGTTTTGTTAATAAATATCATTTATTTATACTTCGCGTCATTGTAAATTTCATTCATTTTTTGTAATTTTTATTAAAGATGTTTTTAACCAAACTCCATATTATAAAAAAAGTAAACAAAATATACAATTTTTGGCATTGGTAAAAGTAAGATGGAAGATATTGTGGTCTTTTTCATTCAAATCAATATCCGACATGGCATTGTTCATCCATGATGACACCGAAGTAAGCTACGACAAATGTCAGCTTATCACAGTTTTATCACCAAATGTGATAAAGCACCACAAAATGACCACCCTGATTTAAGGAAATTGTAATTTCGCAAGGAAATTTTATTCGCCAAAGTGATAAGTGTTTATGTGAAAATATATGGTTAATAAGGAAATAAAATAATAAAACTTTACATATGTAAATACACGACTAAATTAAATAATTAAATACATTTCTCCGGTCCCTTTGGCTGCGCTGTTTCGAGATTTCACTGTTCATATACAATTTTTGTTTATTTAAGCATGATTATTTTTTAATACGGGGTATTATAAGTAGCATTACATTTTTTAAATTATAAATTGTAATAAATTAATTTCAATTAAATTAAAATATTAAAATTTCAATAAATTTATAAATAAAAAAACTAATATAAATATTATATTCTGATTGAACTGAGAATGAAGTATTTGAAGATGCATTATTTTGGACCCTAGGAATGGGAACAACGTTAATTATATAAATAAGTGAAAGTGCGTGATGCTAAATACATTGAACTTAATCGATTTTATGGAATTTAGGTGGTTCTTACACATAAACGATAATATTATTTATAATTATGGTATTTAGGGTATAACTTTTTCGGGAAATACGAATATTTGTGTTCGGAGGGAATTATATATTTTTGGTGGAAGTAAGATACAAAATCAGTTTTGATTAAGTTAATATACGTTTTTCGGAACTCTCGGTATTGGATAAAACCCGAAAAGGTATGCCCTAGGTAAAATGATGAAATTTTTAAGAATATAATTTTTAATTTTCTTTTAGTTAGTTTTATTTATTGTCTGTATAGCGAGTGAATGAAATTGGGTTCTTGATTTAGAAAACTAATAGATAAGATGTAGTTTAGAAATTGTGTTGTCCTGTGCTAACTATTTTATTATATAATTACTAACAACTTTACTAACTATCGATCGCTTAGGTGTCTGTAACCGGCTCGCGTCTGTCCCAACTAACATTCCTATCCTATCCTTCGGTTTTGTTATATGTAACCGGGTGTACAGTGGGCCCGGCGTAATCCGGGAGTCCCTGCTATAATGCTTTGTTGTACATTCTAATCAAAATCAATCAATCTTCCGATGTTGCGTGATGTTTCTGCCATGATGAGATGAGTTGATTTTGCAGCTTGTGGTTGATGAAAATTGCAAAAATGTGCAGATGAGGTATTTGATGGTCGGGATATCCATTTAGTTTAGTATTTCCAGAACTCCTTGGATCATGTCGGGTTCATCTAATATAATTATGTTTCCATAATAATTATCAAATTACAACAATTCTTTGTAGAATTATACTTATGTTCACGAGCTCCAACTACACGATTTAATATTTGATTTGAATTTTCAGAAATATTGGTGACCATGGTGATGAATTTAATTATTTACTTGTACTATAGTAGATTCAAAAGCTAAATAGTAGGATTTTAAGCTCTGATTTAATAATGTTAATTTAAATTCTAAAAGTAGTATTTAATGATAATTAACTAATTTCGATCTTAATTTTCAGAAGTATTCGTGAAAATCCAACACAGATTCCAAGAATGCTTTAGAAAGCTTTAGAAATTCTGTTGTTTTGATTTTGATCCTCGTAAATTTCAGAACTTCAGTTCTGAATTCATACTTTAGATAATAATTGGTGTCTTACAATTTTAATTTTGGGTACTGGTGATGTGATATTAATTGTAATTTATTACAGAACAGTCATCACAGATCAAACTTCTATACTTTAAGTGGTTTAAGTGGTGGGTTCACAAAAATGCTTCATTTAAAATAATAGTTTTGAGTTAAACGGTAGTTTTAGGATTGGATTGGCTACATTGGGATTCCAGGATGAAGAAACCAGGCGCAGCACTCTATTTATTAATATAAGTGTGAAGAATATGACTAATACATAACTTAATTTTCAGAATATAAGATAGTTCCAGAATTAATCATTTATAAGGATCAAACCGAATCCCGTTTTTCAGAATAAAGTGACAGCCTGATTCAACTCTCCAGGGTCAACAAGAAGTTAATAAGCTTGTAGTTAGAAATTGTGATGTCTTGTGCTAACTATTTTATTTTATTATTATATTTATTACTAATAATTTACTAACTATCGACTGCATAGGTGGCTGAAACCGGGTCGAGTCTCTAATACTAACATTCCTTTCATATCCCTCGGTTTTGTTTTATGTAAAGGGTGTACGGTGAATCCGGCGTATCCGGGAATCTTGCTGAGGCTTGGTCGTACATCCATATCAAGCAATCAAAAAAATGGCGCTACATCCCGTAGAGGTATTTGACCGCTTCATGACGAAGTTTCGTAATCATTTTGTAAACGGATAATTAGTGATTAATTCATTAATCCGGGAATCGAACCCGCGACCTCCGGAGCTTAAAACAAGCATGCTAACCACTGTGCCACCGGGCGGCAATCAAATATTAGCCACTTCAAATATTTACAAATATAATTGTAGAAATGCTTGTCATACAAATATAATTGTAAAACACAGTTATTGTTTCGTAAAATTTTGTAACATTTTATGTTTTAATAAATTAATTTGTAATTTTTACAAACATATGCGTAATTAAAACGATAGGATTTGTAAATTTTACAAAATTGCTTCATAAAAATATTATTAGTTGCGCACGTTCAGAAAATTTTCCATTCTGTTTTGAGCTACCAAACCGTGCAGTGCGTTTTTAATATTGAATAATGAAAATAAAATAAAATAAAATATCACCAAGTGGTGAAAGAATTTTTAAAAAATATTAATGTGTCGCCAGAGTTACTAAAAAATATTAAAGTTATTTAAATCAGTTTTATTATATTTTTAATCATTTGATAATTTAAAAAAAATGTAATCTGTAGAATAAATTGTATTGTAATAAACACTACATCATGCAAAAAAACAGCGAGGCCTTCACCACAAACTTGCCGAATCTTAATAATAGCGAAAATCAACCCAATCAACATCTAGATGAAATCGTTCCGCTAGATTTCGAAACAATAAGTGTCATGTTTCCTCAAACGGCTGAAATGTTGAACGAAACTCAAAATATTGCTTTGCTTATAACGAATGCAGAAGAAATAGAGGAAGAAATGGCAACTGAGGAAGAAACTGATCTAAAAAATTTATTAAACTCGTGGGGGTGCAGAGGATCTTTACAATCGTCTTACAAGTACATATAATATATTCTATAATATGTTATATACATATAGTTTTTGTAAAGTAAAAATTTAATTTTAGATGTGGGTATTGGCATACTAAGTATATTCAAAACACATACATACAGTATCATCACATAAGCGAAAGTTTTGAGCCATCAGAATTGGGGAGAACAATTATTTTCGAACATAATCTTACCACTTGGCAAAAAGAACAATTAATATAATTATTATTTTATTTTACAAAACAAGGTAACATTTACCTTTAAATATATAAATTAAAGTTTTCAATAAAAATTTTGATTTAAACAATGAATAAATTTTGTATTTTGATTTAATCATTACTCTTGTTCGTTGGTCTTCTTGTATTTATTAAATTAATTTCTTTCGGCTAATTATAGACCAATTTTTAACTTTTTTAAAATTAAAGTTTTATTTATTTTCCCAAATTTTCGATGGTTCGCATCATTTTCAAGGGTAATTATAAATATTTTATAAAATTGTTCTTATTTTTTTGCAACACACTAATTTTCTCCTTTACAAAAAAAAAACCTTCAAAAAAATTTCATTGGTCAATTGAAAAATTTTTTTGAAGGTTTTTTTTTTTTGTAAAGGAGAAAATTAGTGTGTTGCAAAAAAATAAGAACAATTTTATAAAATAGATATTTATAATTACCCTTGAAAATGATGCGAACCATCGAAAATTTGGGAAAATAAATAAAACTTTAATTTTAAAAAAGTTAAAAATTGGTCTATAATTAGCTGAAAGAAATTTGATTTAATCATAATTTTTTGGACATTCTTCTCTTTACAAGATAAATACTCAACAAGACAAACAAACAAATGCATACACCCAAACACACACCCATGTATATCCAACAATAACCTCTGTTAATCCTACAAAAAAATTTGTTGTAACATTTGTCCTTGTTATATTAATCCCACAAACAAGCTTTGCAAATTGTACAATTATTTGATAAAAATTTACGCAAAAATAGTTTCTCTCTTACAACATAATTTGTAAATTATACAAGGAGTAATGCGAATTTTACAAATTAGTTTCGTACACATTATTATTTGTTTACATTCTAAATTGTAAATATTACAGTTGTCCTTGTAAAGTTTACACTGTATTATTGTAAACGTTTTTACGAAACCCGAATCAGTTTTACAAAAATGTTTGTAAATTTTCGGGCAATTATAAACGTTGTAAAATTAACGAAATGAAAATTGTTGGTGTTACGAAGTGCTTCGATGGTTGAAATAGAGCAGATTTATTTGTACAATTTACTAGTTTTTTTTGTTCATATCACCAAAATTTTTTTTGAGTGTCAAATGCGCCCACATTAACAGAACTAGAGGAGCGAGCGCTAAGCGCTTGGGGAACCGTTGTGATTGATGGCGTGACCGATTTAGAAGCCGGGTTTGATTCATCAAACCAGACAGCAAGTCGAAACCCTCCTACCCAATCTACAGGCACTTCTACGTTACCTGAAGCGATTCCGACAAACCCACAAAATCGAAAAAAACGACGGCTGATCGGTACGTAATTCATATACATAATATATATTTATAAGTATTCATTTATTTTTTTATTTTTATGTTTCACAGATTACTTCGAACAGAAATATTTGGAGCTGGAGAAAAAGCGCCTCGAAGTGCAACGGGAGGTGGAGGAAAAGCGCATCGAAGTGGAACGGGAAGGGTACGAGAAAATTGCAAATGCTTTGCAACAAGTTGCTTTTGCATTGAATAATATTGCAGAAGCACCTGCTTTAAATAAGTAAATTAAGAGCCACAATAAAATAGTCTGAGTATTTGTGATATTTTTTTTAATGTTTATATTTGAATTCTATAATTATGTATAATGAATGAATTAATAAATGAATTTAAATGATGTAACGGGTGCTTGTCATCCCCGTCACAATATAATCTTATCCATCAAATTCGCGTATAAAACTGTACCCCACATTTGAAGATTTTTTTTTTCTTCTAATAAATACCAATTTACATGACTAAATCCGGGTACAGTTCACTTTACATTTACATTAATTGTGTTGGAACAATCTTGTCTGTACATATTAAAACATGCACATAAGCAAGATTCATAACCAACAACTAAATTAATGTAAAATCCAAATATCTCCAATGGCACGTTCCCATATGACTTGTGTTTTCATTTATGTTTATTTGCGGAAGCTCAAGTTTCGGTAAACAAACATAAAAACATTTCTTTATTATCAGTGTGGAGACAAATTTGTTTTAGATGAGTCTCAGTTTTCGTTCCGTTTATCTAATTGGGTCATTGTCGATGAAATTGAATTACTCAAGGTAGATAAGCGTGAAAATATAGTTGTTTTTTTTTTTTTGCAACTTGGGCAGTTCATGTGGTTACACATGCAGCAAAACGTGCCTCATGTTTTCAGTTCGTTTCATATTGTCCGGAAATTCGGATAAAATGTCAGTGGGGTGATTATGGAATTTTTCAAGTTTATGGGAAGAGAAAAAGAAAAAGAAAATGTGTTTTTTTTTTTTTTTCTCTCGATCAGCAGAAAAATTGTATAAAAACTCCACAAAAATTTTATTCGGGGGCTTTTTGTTTGATTTTTGCTAACTGTCAGGTTAGAAGTTTTCTATGTCAAAAATTTTTTGTTTTGTTGGAAAATAAATATTTTTTTTTTAATTTATAAATTAAATTTTTTTTGTGTTTTTTTTTTGCGGTCTAAATCAAGGAGAACAAAGGGTAAATATAAGAAAAAAAATAACTAACTAAAGAGGTCCAGTCAGTAACTCGGGGTCTACACTATGCAAAATTGCTGAGATTTTCTCTCATGAAATTTTATGTATGTGTGTGTTTTTTTCAATGTATTGATAAATATTTGTTAAAAAATTATCATAACTGGGCATTTTACTCTCATGATAATTTCATGATAATTTTTTGTTTTTACCAGTTCAACATCTATGTTTAATCCCTTTGCAATTTTTTGGAATGCATCATTTTTTAAATCAGTTCTTTTAAATTGTTTACTGGTTATTTTCTATAAACATTCGTTAATTCTCAACATATGAATTCATTTTAAAGTATTTTCAGTATTAATAAATGCCATTGCGAAATATTTTTTTTAAACATACGTCTCAACATTCGGAAAAAAATGAAAAACATAACCTTAAAAGTACATTTTAATTTGACATTTCGTACAAATTTCATGATAATTTTTTCGTGAAATAGCCTCCTGATAATTTGCTGAGAATGTCAAAATTTGTATAATACACTTACACATACATTGATAAATTTAATATCATGAGAGAAAATCTCAGCAATTTTGCATAGTGTAGACGGCGGGTAAAGTAGGGTGTCAATAGCCTCATTAGAGGCAGGTGAATGTACAGCTTCAACCGCGTCATTTACCCTTTCGTTTGACTACCTACTTACTGACCAAGTTTATTTACTAATTAAACCCTCATCCAGGGACTTGTTAATTGATTTTTTTTTGTTTATGTATTTCAAATAATGTGTGGCTAAGGCCCAAAAACTGTCCATTCATGCTGGACAAATAACTCAGTTTTCTGTTGGTCGCTGTAGACAGGTCCAACGTTTCTAATCCCCAATCCTTTTGTGATCTCAATGATCACCCAATATTTTCGTCCAACCGCGGTATAACTAGGTTTCTCAACTGTGTCACCCCAACCCCACGACTAATTTTACCTCTACCGGCCTTGAGCACAGGTAAATGCCGCAGGGGTGACAACAGCGGTCGAGAAACAATTTCTTAGTAATGTTGAGCTGAGGTAACTCAGTTACTTCTTGTTTTTCACATTACAATGAATTAAAAAAACATCTTTTAATATTTATATGTTATAATATATTTATTAATGTTTTAACCAAAATATTTGTTGATGTAAGATTCACGCAATCTGCCACCCAAATTGTACCAAGTACCGTTGTTTGAATTATTAAAAGGTGATGTATCTTTTTCATCCGAAATTTCCATTGAATTTAATTCATCATCTTTGGGCGTTTCATTATCTTCAAAATTTTCCTCCTCATCACTTTCATCATTCAAAGTTGAATGGTCCAAATATAAGTTATGTAAAACAAAAACTGCGTATATAATTTTACAAGCAATCTTCAGGTGGTAATGGAATGTTCGATGACGTATTAGACAACGGAACTTCGATTTTATGAGCCCAAAACATTTTTCCACTATGTTCCTTGCCCTAATGAATCGATGATTATATCGAGATTCTTTACTGTTACGCTCTGCATTGCTATAAGGAACGAGCAACCATAGTTCCAGAGGAAAGTCAGAATCACCTAATAAAATATTGTTTTGATTTGTTATATTCGAAAATCTTTCTAGAAAATATTTTCTTATCTGTGATGTCATCCAAATGGCCGAATCATGTACGGATCCTGGAAACCGAGCATTTGCATAATTTATGCGCATATTTGAATCACAAGAGGCAAGGACATTTATGCTGTGATACCCTTTGCGATTTCGAAATAAGTTGCCACTAAAATAACTATCATCCTCGGGTGGCGCAATTATGGCAACATGGCATCCATCAATCGCACCAATAACTCGAGGCATGTTAAATTTTCTTACAAATCCCTCTTTAACTTCTGCTACATGAAGCGCATCCTGTGGGAATTTTATAACCACGTCTACTAATTGCGTAACTATAAGACACGTTATTTCTTTCACATACCGGGATACACTTGGCTGTGAAAGGGCTATCACATCGCAACTTCCTGCTACTACTTGGTATGACCCATGACCGTAGAAATGGAGAGCGCAAATTAACTTTATTCTGAACGGAATGCTTGTTTGTTGTGACATTGGCTCAAGTTTTATTATCAGAAATTCGACAGTCCGTTTGTTTAACCTAACAATTAATCTACAATTTGTGGAATCGGAATGATGGCAAACGATACGGATCGCTTGCCTCGCGAAGGTTCCGCAAATTAGTACGGTGGTTAATTTTTCAAATGGAAAATATCTATATATATCTATAAGTATATGGCTCGTCTTTCGTTTTCTCTTCTAATATGCCATAGAACATACGACATTTAAAAAAATTAATTATAACACAATTGATTTAATGCCCCGGTGGCACAGTTGTTAGCATGCTTGCTTTAAGCCCCGGAGGTCCCGGGTTCGATTCCCGGCGGGTGATGAAAAAATCACGGCTGGTTAATGTAGGATCAATGAATTAATCACTCATTATCCATTAAAATAATGATTACGAAACTTCAATATGAAGCGGCCAAATCCCTCCATGGGATGTAACGCCAGCGAAAAAAAAAAAAAAAAATTGATTTAATAAAAGGTTTTTTTTATAGTTTTATTTAAATATTTTGTAGCCAATGGATTTGAATGATTATAATTATAATTTGAGGGAACTTTACTCAATTTTGTTTCATAAAATTTCATAAAGTACCTAATTTATTACTTTTATTTGACATTAAGATAACATAGAAAATAACATAACATAATAAAATTTAAATTGACCGGAATACCAAAATAGCATTTTACATGTTATTTAACATAATAACATGATAAAATGATAAAATTTGGTCGCCAGAATAGGGATCAATGTGTCTTTATTTTTTATATTGTTGCATTATTCACCTACGACTTGGTAATTAATTCCATCAAGTTAATAAACGGCATAGAACTGTCTTGAAAATGGATTTTGTGTTCCCGGAAAATATTGACAACATCTTCGGAAAGCGGGAATACTTTTAAATTTTTAAATTCCGGGGAAATCCCGGAACGCAAGCTCTAGTTTATAGCCGTATATTAGAAACTTATGTTAATTAAATAAATAACGCATTTTATACATTTAACAATTTTAATGAAAAGTAATTTTTTACTTCGTTTTAATTACTTTTTGGCTAGTTTTCTAATTTTAACCAAGTTAAAATTATATTTTCCTTAACCTTCACATGGGCAGCACATTTTTTCTGCGCCTATGGGCAGGATTTACATATCGCGACCTTAGATTAAAAAGGTTCTAATTTCAGTATTTACAGTTCCGAGAAAATGACAACCAAAGTTTCATTAAGCTTAATTTCGTGGAAGGGGATATTTTCTCGTGGGTTGTTGATGTATTAATAATGTATCGACCAACAAATATTCTATTTTGTAGTTCTTATTTACAAAAAATTCCATATTAGGCTGTAAAAAAGCAAAAATGTAATTGCAGTTAGAACCTTTAGTAAATTTGTACAGCCAAAATTTATTTAAAAGAGTTGTAAGTGATCAGTTACAACTATGTTTTACATGTAATAGAAAAATTGGAAATACAATTTTATTGCAAAGTTCTATCTTCGTGCTGTTTAGTAAAATTAAATAAAAATATTTAAATATAAAAATCAAATTTTATTTGTTTAATAGAATAAATACATCAAGAACAAAATTTGTAAATTAATTTAATTAATCACAGTCATTTACATATCAGATTGTTGTGTATCTATTTATAAAATATAAACATAAATATACATATTTATAATAATATTCCACTTCAAAATTAACTTAAATTATAATAAAGCAGTCTATTTAATTCAGTCTGTAAATTTTGCAAAGTTTATTCTAAGTAAACCTTAATTGCTTGGTGCTAGGATGATTTGGTAATAATCCAGGTCTTGTTGCCCCATATATTTATACATTTTTTGTATATCGAGTTTTTTATTGTTAGGTATACATTTATGGTTAAGACTAACAGTCGGATTTGTAGCTTTAACTACCGCTGCTTTTGGTTGACCACCGTGATTTCTGGTGGTTTTTGTCGGCGGCCTTATTGATACTTCTTTATAGGTTTCTGAAGAATACATTAAGCTGTACTTGACTTCTAATGGATTACGACAGAAGCGTAACATTTTTAAAGCACTAAATGGCACTACTTTATAGTTGAGATTTTTTGCGCATAAGTCGAAATTAAAAAAATTGGTTGGTTTCATTTGTATGATTTGATACGGTCTGTTTCTATTAATGTTTTTTAGCAGACGAATTAACCCAAGAGGTGAAAAAAATTCATTCTTTGATAATACTTTTTCAATTTGGCTATGGGCGTTGTCGATTTCCTGAATACAAGAATGACCCGATGTTGAAAATCTCATTTCGATAGTTTCTATATTTGGATGAAGTGATATGAAATGTTGAATGGCATATGCCATAAAAGAATTTTTATTCTGTGGCACACAAGAGTCACTCCAAGTTATTAAATTAGTTATATCGTTCTCGTCACAAACACGTTCTAAAATTTTATATAAAGCCGATGCAATGTCGTTGCCCGTGCGTCCCATGGTGGCCTCATTCCATATGGCGCAATATACCTTTTTTGTTGTTGATAAGTGTGCTGTAAGATTATAAGTATTTAACTTTGATAAGTAAAACGATTCGTCGATGTTGGATTTCGGGCACGAAATAACTTTTTGCATATCGAAACATAATATTGGAATTTTATTTTGCTTGTCATCATCCTTCAATTTTCGCATGGACGTTTTTAAGTTTATATGCTCATTATATTCGTTATTTTGCAAGCGTGCCTTATCGATTTTGTACAGTTCGCAAATGCCACATCTGTCTGATTTTGGTTTTAAAAACTCCAAGTTAAATCGAGTATTAAAAATATATCTATAATAGCTGACTTTCACTGGTATCATATTTGATTCTAAGCATTTTTTGCTGTATAAATCAAACATTTTGCATACATTTAAATTTCCATCCAAATATTTTTTGCGAGTCTTTTCTCTGCAGTAGTGCGAGTCAACGCAAGGAAAGCTGCTAATATGATGAATAATGAAATCTACGGTTGCAGGATCCATCGCCCTTGAGCTGTTTGTGCCTTTCTTACTCGCTGAAACTGTCCCAGACATATTCATTTTCTCATATACCGTGTATATTGGTTTCTGAGAAATCGCTAGCGTGCCTAAATAAAATTGTTTGCATACTGGTATGCGGTTGCCGTTAATATTAAAAAAATAAAAAAACGAAAATTTGCGGCGGGATATTTTATTATAGTTGCGTTTTCTTCTAGTATCGGTCCGTTCTGTCGACATCGAAATGAAGCTATATTTGCCTGCTTGGTCTAGCTTATAGAACTCTTTGAAAATGATTTTCCGCTCAGATTCAGAAATTAGCGTGGCACAACGCTGTTTACAAACTGACAAACAATTTTTCAAATTTTTTATTTCTTTTCGCGGTCTAACTTGTCCTTTATTATTTACAAATTCCAGGCCTTCTTGGTACTTCTTATTACGCTGGGTTACTTGCCAATTATCAAGTTTACGCCGCCGTTTTCTTGTTGGAGTCTTTTGTAAAAATAAAGGATTTAATTACGTATACAATTATTCGAATTATTAAACCATTACCAATTCGATGTTGGCTGAATCAGGGGACATTCCATAAGGAATGCCGATCTCCATAAAATTGCTGTTGACATCGATAGTTACTGTTGTCTCATTTTGAACAGTTGTCTGTACTACATCTGTACTTTGTGATCCAACAAAAGAAATAATGTCGGGATCGTCTATAATTATAGTACAATCACTTTTAGTTGTAGGCAGCTCAAATTCTAGAATTTGCTCGCCTTCTTCAACCGCTGTGTACTCAAATATGTAATTTTGCGACATTGATTTTCTGAATTTAATATAAAATAAAATTAGTTGCTATATAAGCTAATTAGAAAAACACAAAAGCATAGCTATGTATACTTACAATTAGATAAAAAACAAGAATTTAAATCACTTTAAGAATTTATTTCACAAGAACAATCACTACATCGCACGACAAATTATGGAACAAAACTATTATTTAACCGCGAAAATTTGACATTTCATTTAATTTTATGAGTAATACTGAGAATAAAAAAGTTCTAACTAAGCAAAGAGAGTAAAAAAGTTGTATCATAGAGATCAAACATATTTTTTTAAGTAAAAAGGTTCTATGTAACAATTTTGATGCAGTTAGAACTATTTTTTATGAATTATTCAAAAAATTCTTTGGAGTTACAACCTTTTAACACATCTATCTTTAAAATGAGCCATTTTTTAGTAAATCTGACAACACCAATCGAAAGATTGGGCTAAAATTAGTAGGTTTACATGTATAACTCAATTTTTTAAAAAATGTTACTTAGAACCTTTTTATTCTGGGGTCGCGATATGTAAAGATTTATTTTTCTGTGTATTTTGTTCGGCAATTTTTTATTTTTTTTTTGTTTTTTTTATATAAAATGCATATTTTAATATGTATAGGTAAATTTTGCTATTCAGTTTTGTTTTATTATATGTAACCAGATGTTGTTTTTAATTATTACATGCTAATAAAAAAACAAAATCAAAAAAATAACTGTTTTTAATTTTTTTTTGTATAACAATACCGAGAAAATAACTGTATTCTATTGATTTTTGTCATTTCGTCGTCCTAACTGTGAATTAACGTACATATCTGAAATTTTTTCAAAATCCCATCTTTGATACCAAAATGTTCGTCTTGAGAAACTGAAGTCGAATTCCGGCATCAACGTTAATTGACTCTTAGGAGACATCTTCGTCCTAACGGTGAACTAACGTAGGTGCAAAAAATTCGGACAGAGTTTCTCACGATGAACCATGTTGTATCAGAGATGAGATTTTGAAAAAATGTCAGATACGTTAATTCACAGTTAGGTCGACGATTTCTCGTTAATGTTTTGTTCAGTTTAGTGTTGATATTTGAAGAATTAACTAGGTACAGTGTATTTTTATTATATTCCCGAATACTGCCTCCCAGATGTCTAGGTAAGTGATTAATATAATTATTGTTTTGATAATTGTAAATTCATCATTTTATTTATATTTGATATCAATTATTTTATTGTTTAGATTAAGCCTTGAAGAACGTCAGGCTTATTTACGCCAGGAAAGGAGCCAGATGGAGGACGATGGTAGAAACAATGATGATGAAAATTGGTTGACGGGCCCAGATGACTGTGAATCGGATGCTGAAATTGTGGAGGCCGAAATTGAAATTAGTGATTGTGATGATAGCGATAACGACAGTCACAGCGATGATGAAAGTGACAGTGAGGCAGAGCAATCGAATGAATACGGGCAAGACGAAATACCTGGAGAATACTTTATTGGAAAAGATGGCACACGATGGCAAAAGCAAGCACCGCCACTTCAACGTATTAGACAGCAAAACGTGTTTCATGACATCCGATTTAAAGGACCTAATCCGGTAACAAAAAATCTGAGCGATGTGGAAACATTCTGCACAATCTTATGTTGTTCAATTACCTCGGCAATATGCCGTCATACAAATCGAAAGGCAGAGTCTATTTTTCAAAATTATAATGAAAAATACCCGGATAAGATGAAACAACTATGGCAAAAATTGGACGAAGAGGAACTGTTGGCATATTTCGGGATCCTTTTAGGCATGGAAAGCCAACGGTCGAATTACGAACGTTTAGACTCCTTGTGGAGAAAAAATTCTTACCCTTATAGAACAACAATGTCGGCTAATAGATTTCGGAATATAACCTGGTTCATTCGGTTCGACCAACAAAATACTAGAGCGGATCGAATGGCGTCGGATAAAGCCGCTCCGATTAGTGAGATATTCGAAATGATCAATGCCAACCTGCGTCGGAGCTATCGGCCCCATGAAAATATTACCGTTGATGAACAATTATATTCCTTTCGAGGTCGTACAAAGTTCACCCAAAATATACCATCGAAACCTGCAAAATATGGTATCAAATTATGGTGGGCTTGTGACTCAAAAAGTAGTTATCCGTTGACAGGTCAAATTTATACTGGCAAAGTTGGAAATACCAGGGACATAATCCAGGGAGAGAGGGTTGTCAATGGTTTAGTTGGATACTATAAAAATACAGGAAGGAACATTACAACGGACAATTTTTTTACCACTATCATTAGCCGTCAGGGTGCTAAGTTGGAAGCTGTCGATGGTAGGAACCATGAAAAAAATAAGACATGCCTGCCACCTGAATTTAAGGCTTCGTCATGCCGAGAAGTTTTGTCATCTAATTTCGGCTTTGGTGAAAATAAAACTATTTGTTCCTGTGTTCCTATAAAGAACAAGGCGGTAGTTTTGCTCTCTACCATGCATTTTGATGATAAAGTTACTGAAATAAAAAAGAAATCCGAAATTATACTATTTTATAATGCAACAAAAGGAGGTGTCGACACAATGGATAAGATGTTAGCCCAGTACACAACAAAACGAATGACAAAACGTTGGCCGCTGGCCTTATTTTTCAATTTTTTGGATATAGCAGCTCTTGCGTCATACATAATATATGCTGAAAATAATCCATCACATGTTACGGCAAAAACAGGTGGTTATTATAATTTTTTGTTTTTGTTTACTACTTATTATAATAATTGCTTTCGTAACTTTTACTATTTTTAGGCCAACGTTGGGACTTTATCCAGGTATTAGCCGAGAATTTATGCCGTCCAGTGATAAGAAATATGGCACAAAACCCCCGAACGACCGCCTACTTTCCGACTAAAATTGTAATTGAATGCATGCTGGGATATAGTATTGAAAGTATGAGGCATCCCAATACAGATGAATTTGTGGCTGACGAAGATGATCGAGATCATTCAAAAATAAAAGGAAACTGCTTCATCTGCTATCACGAAGCAAATAAACGAAAACGGGTGACCAGAAAGATTTGTGTAGAATGTAGGAAGCCAGTTTGCCTTGAGCATAGTCTCACACAAACAAAATGTGAAAGTTGCTACAAAATATAATTTTTAAGATGCCTTTTTTATATACAGTCAGAAACATTCAGATGTATACGGCTCATATTTAGAGGGAAATTTCAAGATAAAGTTAAAAACCAAACAGAAGATATCATATTCAAAATTTTATTTTTTATCAATAATGTTATCAACTTATCACATATATTTACTCCATATTTATGTATTTTTAAAATAAAAAAAGTAAGACAAAAAAAAAAAAAGTGTTTCGTTGATTTAAATTTGCCGTATACATCTGAATGTTTCCGACTGTATGTATACCATAGACTAAAGTAATACGTGTCTACTTAATACGAATAAAAAAAAGATCCAATTACCGGGTGCCAATCCATATCATAGCGGGTGCCAACAAGTAGTAATCTTTAGTGGAATTAACAAAAAAAAAACCAAATGGAAAACAAAAATGGACTTCAGTGTACTTTTTATACCAAAAACAAAAGCAAAGTTCAATCATAAAATAAACTGAATGAGAAAAAACGTGTAGGTTTTGTGTTACAGCTCTTTGTGTATGTATGCCAATTTTGGGACATTTTTTTATTCGTATTAAAACGTCTCTATAATATTACTTTAGTCTATGGATAACTCTTGAAATAAAGAAAATTTTGAATATATGAAATATTTGTCTTTACCTACTCTTATAAATAATCCTACATTTGCACTTCCAATTCAGATCACTAAAAAAATTTCATACATTTTCATAAAAAAAGCAAGAAAACAAATTTCTTTACAAATGTAAATCCTACCCAATTGATCCAAAAAAAACTTCAACTTGCTCTAAAAACTGTCAAAAAACAAAAAATTATAATGCTTTTTTGCATTTTCCAATCAAACTCAAAAAATTAGACACTGACTAACAAGTTTTTCCAGGTAGAATAAAATGCGACGAAATTATTCAAAACGGAAAATTGATCTTTACATTTGTAAATCCTGCCCATGCGAAGGTTAAAACAATTGAAGTCTAACCGTTTTGCCAAAGTATTGAATTTATACCTATCAGTGCTTCTCTTTTAGTTCGTTTTTAATGTCGCGTATATTCCGTTCAATAGATCGATTGTTTCGTTTTTTATCGTTTGGATTTTATTATTTTGGCTAGATAATAGCCTAAGCTTAACTTTTAAACAGATTTTATTTCCGGTAAAATATTGCCAGCCATCTAATGTCAGGTTACAGAATTGCACTTCTATAACTCTGAAACTGCGTATTCTGTATAATGTCAACTTTCCGATTTATGAATATGTTTACCAGATAACCACCAATACCAAATATAAAATGCCAATTTCCGATTTATGAATATGTTTACCAGATAACCACCAATACCAAATATAACTAGGAATTCCGCTCAATTAACACTCATTTTGGCTTAACCTAATTAAGCCACTTAAGTAAAATCGTCAGCAAAAGCTACAGCAAATCAATGACACAATGAGTTTAACCTCTAGCTGCCTAGAATGGTTAAAGGAGTAGACTGTGATAATTTGGGTGTTTCGGATACAGTCTTATTGAAGAAAACGTATTTATTAGAAAACACCGGCTGTTGTCGATTTGTTTTGGTCGGACCTTGCAACTAATACTAACGAAACATAAACGGAAGTCTCTATTTCACTATGCAACCATTATTCCTTCTAGGAGACAAAAAGATATGAAATTTCAATAAGATGCTTTACTAAATTAAATGGGAAATTATGCTATTTTCTGTAATTTTAATATTTTAATTTTATTAATACTTAAATAAAAATAATAAAATAAATAAAAAATCAAATCAAAGTTAAACGATAAATTAAAATTTATTCATAAAGTGAAGAATAAAAATTTCCTTCTTGGCAATTTTTTTTTTGTCTACATATTATAATTTCATTCTATTTTACTATTATGGCATTTATGCTTGCTTCCCATTTTGTGTGCTCTTTAACTTTTTGACGATGATGCGTGTCTAATCGTCGTTTGCGACAAAAAAAATTGTAATTTTTTGATTTATTAGAACATTTTTTATAAAAATGTTTTTTACTTTATAATTTTTCCTTTCCCAATTTATTATTTTTGTTTTCGTCATATTTTCCCCGTCATGGCAGTTTTCCGACGTCGTTTCCCGCCAAATAAAACTCTCGTCTTTACATAAATAATAATATTGGATTTTTTTTTCTTGTGTAATATCAATAATAATTTAATAGGATGTCGTATATTTATGCATGTCCCATTTCCATCTTTCAGTGTAGTACTGTATCAGAATTTTCACCGAATATTTCTTTCGTGAATGGGACTTCTCTTTTGTTTTATTCGTTTGTTCGTTTCCAATCAATTTGTTAATTTAGTTTTTTGCCTGGTAGTATTGAACTTGCAAAATCATTGTATATGTACATAATATATAGTACATACATAATTATGTAAAACATAAAATTTTATGTATTTAGGTAGAACATTATTTATGCCCATACAGGGAAATAAATAATCGATTTTTATTAATAATTATTCATTACCTTTAAGTGGTTTGAATAAAAGGCGGAGGTAATACGAAAACCACTTGTATTTTTTTATTTAATATAATATTTTTAACAGTTAGTAGCATACCTATAAAAATTATTAATAGCCGCATGATCCAATGTTGGTACCACTTTTTAAATAAACTCCTTTATATTCGTCTCACAAGCCAACTTCTTCAAATTGGGATCATGTTTATTTCTCGAGAACAAACCACACATACGTTAATCAATATGCCGGTTTACATTACTTTATCGCCAGTAAGGTCCAATGTCAGGTTTAGCTCAATAACTTGCTTGCATAATACATATAGTAATTTCATTTTAATCGATTTGAAGCCCTTTATATTAAAGTGGTTTAATGGAGAAAGGGCATACATAGTAGGGCTCTCGACATTAATTCGGTATTTTAAAGTATAATATCTAACAAAAAATAGTCAAACATTCGATTATTTCATTACAATAAAGTGCATACAAATGGTCCGGCAATAATGGCTGATAATTGGTTAGTTCAACAAACTGCATATGACTTAATAATATTTGGTTAATTAACGCAATTTGCTCGAACTTCTTATTCAAGGGTAAATACAATATATAAAAATATGACTATTTATTAAATTTTAGTTAAAAACATAACAATCATAACGCCTAATGACTTTTAGCTGATCCATGCCATCGATTTTAAATATTTAGCTCTAATATCATACAAATGGACAAAGCAAATTTGGTATCGGTAGCTGGTTTTGTGACCATTAATTTATAAATTTTTTTAGAATAATCTTTTTTCTTTATTCAGTTTACAATAAGGTATTTAGTAGATTCAGTTATAATGATTTATGTATTTTGTGTCTTATAAAGTTTATATAAATAATTAGGGAAATTAAGAAAAAGAACTGTATGTCTCTATATGAAGCAACACTAGATTGACAGACTGCGGCTGTTGAATTAGATACTATGGACCCCATATTAGATAAATGGACCCCAATAATCGAAGCAACTTTATCATGATCCGGTTTCACACTATTTTGGCAGTATATAATAACACAAATGTATTGGTGCAATATTAGAATCATGATCGTCGTCATCATTTGATTTTATGTGTTGATTGTTCTTAAGCGGTGTTCGTTTACAATACATAATTACCTATCCGTTAGTTCAACGTATTTCAGACAATCGGACAAATACAAATTTATGCATATAATATTCATGCACACCATCATTGTTATTAAAATACATATAATTTCAATTAACCATACTGTTAACAGCGTCAGAAGGAATAAAACCTTAAATAATAAGAGTAATTGTACATATTTGAGTCGTAAATTTAAAATTTATTAAAGTAATAAATTATATCTGAAAGTGCTGTCTATTTTATTAATTTATTGTGAAATACGAGTACTTAATAAAGCAATAATTGTTACAGTGGTGACCCCGACGCGATTTTGAAACAATACTAGCAAATTACACACCAATGGTGGCTTAAATTTAAAAAAATTAAAACAAATAAACCAAAAAGCTTGCATGGTGGGATTCCAGTAAGGAAAGGAATTTGTAAGGAATTTGTATACAGGGAAGCAAGATTTATTCTTAGATAATTTGCAACAAGGAATTCAATGGTGAGCTTGTTTGTGACCTTGTCCTTCACCTTCAAGGTCATTTGAAGGTCAAGGTCATTTTTTAAAATTAGAACCCCTATTTTTGATGACAGAATCCGAATTTGCATAATTACATTGATATTTCTGAGTGTTGCATAGAACAGAAATATCATGAATATTTCTATTGTAAAATCCAACAATGGTAAAAATAAATTAGTTATCGACGGGTACCTATTTCACTTAGAAAGACAGACAACACAAAGATGTTTATAGATGGGTTTGTTAAAAAAAATAAAATGAATTTTTGTAAAAGTCGTGTAGACTCTAAGCTGAATAAAGACGACGAACATCAAATAATAACGGGCCCTTCAGAACATTGCCATGATCCATCAGTCCATTCGAGGCATATTCATCTGACAAATTCCTACAAAGGCGAAATCAATGGCGCCACCATCTCGAATTACTAAAAAAAACATTGTGAAATGTGATTTAAGTTCGAGGGTACAGTTGCCGAGTAATCAAGCGCAGAAAAAGAAAATTGCAAGAATACGGAATAAGTATGCATTAAAGGAACCAACGTCAATAGATGAAATATGTATTCTAAATAATTTAAAATTTTTAGAAGGAGAATTATTTGTTTTATCTCAAAAAAAAACTATGGTAAGGAAAAGAATATTATATTGGGAACAATATTCCATTTGAAAATATTAATTGAATGTGACTGTTGGTTGATGGACGGAACTTTTAAAGTGTGACTACAATTTTCCATCAACTTTTTTCTATTCATGGAAGAATAAATAACGAGATTTTTTCACCAATTTTTTTTGTATAATGACAAAAAAAATAAAAATTCATATTATGAATCCACATTGCTTGTTCTCATTCCATTAATTTACTTCAGTCACGAATTATTTCAGATTTCGAACTAGCTTCAGTTTCTGCACTAAAAAATTTCCTGCAGGATGTAATTTTTAAGGGTTGTTTATTTCATTTTACCCAAATTATTTGGCGAAAAGTGCAGGAATAAAAATTGGCTTCCAGATATGGTAACGACGTAGATTCTGGTATTAAGATTCGAATGCTAGCAGACCTAGCCTTCGTTTCACCTGATGAAATTTTTTATTATTTATCTAAATTAGAGGATGTTTTGGATGAAGATGGAAAAAAGTTACATTATGGTTATATACAAATTATTAAAACAACAGATTATTAAACCGCCACGATATAATCCCAATTGTTGGTCTATTGCTGACCCTTTTAAAAATAACTTTCCACGAGCTCAAAACAATTTAAAAGCTTGGCAGAGGAGGCTGCAAGTTGTTGTTGGAAAATTACATGTTGGACTTTATAAGCTAATAGATGAATTAGGCAAAGAACAAATATTTATTAAAAACCGAATCGACAAAATGAGATCCGGTGAACAATTATTTGCAAATAAAAAATATCTAGAAAAGCTGAAATATATCTATAAATCGACAGCCTAAAGAGGAAACGTCTTACCTTGCTTAAAGGCATTACAAATAATAAAGCTCTGTATTGATTTATATCACTAATCCATTAAATTTAGTTTAATTTTTATTATATTTTTTCAAACATATCTCAAGAAGAGAAACTAACTTGTGAAATTATAATTTTAAATAAAATGTGTGTATGCAAATTAATTATTAAAATTTGGTTTTTATTAATTGAATCTGAACCATCTCATGTGAAAAAGAACTTAAAATAAGGGACATAGAAAAACTGGTTTGGGTATGTAATTTTGCATTACAAAATATTGCATTATAAAATTTCGTATAGACAATTTTGCATTACATAATATTGCAATTACAAAATGTTTCAATTATAAAATATTGCAATACAAAATCTTGCATAACAATTTCCCGTATATTTTTGTTCTCTATTCTGATGAAAATAAATTGAAGAAAAATGATATCGACTAACTTATCTTAGAATTGTAGAGGTAAACGGCTTCGGTAACACTCACGGGCACGCGGGAGGTCGCTGCACTCCCCCCTCCGCTTAGCTCTCCGAGGGGCTTTAGAAATGAACTTCAGGGGACGTAGGAGCCGGGATCAGCAAACATATCGCACTGCGTGCCGCACGTAGGAGCGGATTATATAGAATCTGTTAATGACACCTACTAAAAAGAAAAATAATTGCACTATTTTGCTATGCAAGATTTTGTAATTGAAAGATTTTGTAATTGCAGCATTTTGTAGTTGCAAGATTAATAAAAAGAACATTTTGTTAATGCAATATTTTAAATCGATCCCAGAAAAACCATTTCACTAAATATTCATTATTTCACTATAAAATAATCAAAATAATTATTTCGGAAAACAAAATTTAAAAAAAACAAGATTTTGTCCAACAAAATTTTGGTAAACTATATTTTATACGGTAAGAATTCAAAACACAAGATTGAACAACAAAACAAGATTTTGTCGTGCAGGCAAATACTCCGATCCCCCTTTCCACACGTTCGACCTTTGATATTCGGAAGGTGTAACTTGTGATATTACCCATGAAAATTTGAAAAGGTTTATAAAATAATTGAAGTTTCATATCTACTTCTGTAAATTGTATTTCACTTTTAATATAATAATAAAAGTTGAATTTACAGTAAGTTAACTTAATAAATAACTTTTAACTTAATAGATAGCCTTAACTTAACATTTGATAAAACTTAAAATAAACCTAAAAATTTAAACTATGCGCTATTCCGTTTAATTTCATCAAAGGAGCTTCTGGGCTTTTAACCACTTTATTAATATTTATTTCTTTAAGATTTGACGTTTGTGGGAGGTCGATTCCAGCTGAAATTTGCTCAATTTGGCCGTCAACTGTATGTTGTTTCAGAAAAGTGTCTTCTATTTCTTCAGAGCGCAAAAATGCCAACGCGAGTAGATTATGACACTCCATGTTGATTTTTATATCCGTACCATATCTCGCTGCTAGGCCAACTGACTATACAACTCCTACAGTATATAGATTGGCTTAGATGAAAGAAGCATGCCTTATTTATAGTAGTTGGAAATGCTCGTTTGGAAGCATTTACGGAGCCAATTTCAAAATTTTGGATTAATTAATATATTGTTTTGGGCAGCAATTTCTATAATCTCCTCCAACATACGATCATAATATTTTGTTGATTTGCTTGTCGCACATATATCATTGGAAATATTATAGAATTGCAGCCACCAATCGGAACATGTATCGAATATAGCTGCATAAAAAGGTTAGGGACATTCTTAAATGTTCCATCTGAAATCCAAAAATTGGCTTCGGCATATTTTTTTAACTTGGATACTGTCCCGAAAATAAATATTTTGTCATTATTGATCGTGCAATCCTTCAATAAATAATTACATCCCATTATAGTTTGCCGTAGATTTTCCGGAATATAGCAGTTACATATATTGGCTGGTTCTGGAGGTAGTTCAGCTCGACGTTCTCTTTTTATAATTTGTTTTATGGCATTATTATTTGGAAATTCTGGTTGGAGTAATACGCTGCTTAATCCCAAGCTGTTTTAACATCCTCGCGAATTGTCTTTATTACGCCTCTAACCGGCGTCAGCGAATGGTTATGTGTAGCATTTTTTTGTTTCAAGCAATGGCTTCCATCCTTTTTCAAAGTTGTAATTAGAGCGTTGCAAAACTTTTCTTTCTCTTTACCACATTGGCTGTAGTATTACCTTTCACATTCCCAATAATAAGTTAAATTCACTTTTTATTCAAAGTAAATAAATAACCATCAACGTTTAACATGGTTCTTCCTTTGTTCGATTTATACTCAAAAATAGCCATGCTAAATTAAAGATAAACTTACGCCAATATTCGAATTTAGTTAAAGATGATAAAATTGTTTAAAACAAAACTCTTCTTAGTTTATAGTTACCTGAGTATTTTGAAAAACAGCAATCTTTCAAACGAAACTTAATAATAAAAAATATTTAATAACTTGGAAGAAACACAAAAACGTTTGTCAAAATTTAAAGAAAACTTTGTATGAAGAATTTCCAAATTTCAAATACACAAAGTCTAATTCACTTGCAATTTAATATTTTAAAAATTATTTAACTTAAAAAACAAATTAGTTTTGTCACTTGAGAGTCGCACTAAAGAATAAAAATGAATTTACAAATTCCTCAAGACCTGATATTTATACTGGGGTTTTCCGTTCGGTACATAATATCAATGGAAATTATTGGTTATATAGTTTTGACAATAATTGTATTCGGGGTGTGTCCAACCAAATAAATTAATTTTTTTTTTTTAAATATAGAAAAACAATATATTTTTAATAAGTGATTGTCTATTTTACTCTTAAGTTACGATCAAAACAATAATTTGTAGCAAAAGCTCGATTACTTCAACCCCTGATACACTGAAAAAAAATCGACTTTCTTATTGAAAAATTGTAATACTAAATTGTTGGTATAACATTGTTACTATTATATCAATAGATAGTTTTCAATAAGACTAAAATATAGCGCAATTAAACCACATGTGATCATATTGATTGAGAAATTGAACAAATTTTCCCATTAAATGTTGAAGTTATTATTTTGAAACTAACGGTTCTTCATTTTGAAAAATATATAGACATTACGAATAGTAAGCAATCATTCAATAAGTTTTACTGTAAACAACATTTTAAACTTTAATTGAAAGCATCGAAAAGCTTGTATTGGAATAGAAAACAAAATATTTTCAAATTGAAGTGAAAAATTGCACTACGAAAATATTTCGTATTCAATGTAATGGTATTGTTATCAATAATCAGAATTTGTCAAACTTATTCATATTGAAAACAGATCATTTCTATATGAAGGAATAAAATATAACGCTACTTTATATTGAACACTTTATATTTCATCACCAACACAACTTTCAATTTGAAAGAAATCAAAAGTTACATTCACATTAAACACTCTGTTTTTTTCAATATAATTGAACCACATCATATTGAAAACACATAATTTGAAATTGAAAGAATGTTCTCAATATGAATACAAAATCGAAGAATTCTTCATTTATTTTAAAATAAGCCTCATTCTTCGTGTTAATTTCGACTTGTGCAGTGTTATAGTTAGAAAAAATTAAGGACGCAACCAACAAACATCTTTTGGACAAACTGCTATCCAACCATAGTTTATCGCAAGGTAAGATTCTCGAGCCAAGATGTGTGAACTTATTATTTCATAATTATTTAATTAAATCATTGTTAATTTTTATTTTTTTATTCTACAGATGCCACAAACGCTATTGTGCTATATCTTTTACATGCAGTTATACCACCTGTGACCAGAGAGATAGGAGCTGCACCAAGCACTTCCAAGCAGGCGTGTGTTAAGCAGTGATGCAAATCGAAGAAAAAATTCAATTAAAGCTCAAATTAAAGGCTTCTTTTTACTTACATATTTTATTATTTTATAAAATTTGCAATAAATTTTGAATTAGTTTATAAAAAAGCAATGGAGCGGTTTTTTTAATTTACACACATGCTTAAATATTTGTGTACGAGTTATGTATATTGACCAAATTCAGCTTTCAATATGATAGTTTATTCATTATTAGTATGATAGTTCTTATTTATCAACATACTAACATCATCAATACCCATGAAATTTCTTCCATCATATTGAATGATTTGTTTATCTATTTCATTTTCATATTGAATAATATGTACTGGTATTGAAATAACAACGATCATTTTCACAATCATATCGCTAAAACATGTTTTCAAATAGCAGATGTACCGTTTTCATTTTAATCAAATATGTGTTCATTGGTAACAAGCAATTTTCAAAAGGACAGAATTGTTTTATTGATAACATGTGCAGTTTTATTAATAATAGTATGTTATCGGTTGTATATTAAATACAAATTTAGTAAATAAATCGTAAATTTATCAATATGACTACGACTTTTTTTTCAGTGTAGGCATGGGAAAAGCCACAAAGGCATTTTCGATTATTTATTTGCATTTTTGGAGTCGGCTTTGACTTTCGTGTCAGTCATTCTAGTTTATTTTTTCTTAAAAATATTTATTTTCATTCTCATCGTGTCTTTGGTGAAACAAAGAAGCTTAAATATTTTTGTGGTGAAAACGTGTTTGTAAAAAAAAAATTACGAAGTGTTATATCTTGAATCTTATATTTAATATTAGAAAATAATAAAAAGAATAGAAATATTCATTTAATTAAGGGTAAGTCCTATAGTTTAAGTGGTCACAGGGTTGAATTATAGTTCTTAAAACAATAAATAATTAGAGGTTAAGTTGATAGAAGGGACCAATTATACGGAGGAGATTGGGGACCCCCAATTTCCTCCAATTATAATTGACGATGATGATATCATCATAGACGAAACGACCTCAGAATCAGAGAATACGGATGATATTTCTAAAATTTGTAAATCGAAGCAATCAAATAGCAAGAATAATATAATTTCTAGAATTAGCACGGGCAAAATTCTAAAAAGGAAAATGGCGGACAAGAGCAATGAAATGCTTTCACAGGGTGCTTCAAAAATTATAAAAAATAACGTGGTCGCGGAGTTAAATAAAATGTCGGAAATAGGAAGTAAATTACCGAATTTAGATCTAAATAATGAAAATAATTTGACAAATAATGCCAATAATATTTCGAGAAATAATAGATCAGCGAAATACAGCAAAAATGATTCGGGACCGTTTAGGGTTATGATTTCTAAAGACAATATTAATCTAGTGTTATTGGGCAGAGATTTAAGAAATAAAAATATTGCTAACATTACGGCCATTGAACAAATGAGCAAGAAATTAGCCAGAATATCTTTTAAATTTTACACGGATGCTAATTTGTGCTTTGAATCACTAACCTTAAAAGCGATCGATGGATATGAAGTTTTCATTCCTTTTAATTTTAATCGTACAATCGGAATAGTTAAAAACATTCCTTTAGAAATCAAAACGGAAGAATTAGTGAAGTGCATAAGTTCAGCGATACCATACGAGAAAATAGAAAGGATGACGAGATGGAATAGTGAAACAAAAACCGCAATGGAAACTGAAATGATAAAAATTACTTTCAAATCCAACACGATCCCAGAAAAAATTATTTTATACGATAATATACTTATGAAGGTGGACTATTTTGTGCCTAATCCTATGCACTGCAACAAGTGCCTAAACTACGGTCACACAGCCAAAAAGTGCAGTTCGACTGATTTTCAAAGGTGTATTATATGTGCAAAAGTGATGGAAACAAATATGGAACATGAATGCGATAGCAAATCAAGATGTAAATTCTGCGGGGAAGGTCACAGGACAAACTTCTATAAATGCCAGGAAAGAGCAAGACAAAGGAAGATTTCGGAATATATGGTGATTTACAAATCATCATATAAAGAGACCAAAATAAAACTATTTGGAACAAGACAAAAATTACCAAATATAAATGATTTCCATAATCTTGAAAACAGAGAAGATGAACAAAATAAGAGAAATGACGAGGTACTAAGAAATATGGACAAAAAAATTAAAATATTGTACGACATCATAAAAACATTAAAAAGCGAAATTAAAAACAAAGATGATACATTAAGAGAACTGGACAACAAATTTAACACAGATGTCTTCAAAGCGGATAATGTAGCGGATATCGACCAAATAAAAATAAAAATTGGTTTATGTCTGGCGAATGCCACTCATTAATATAATTTGTAAATGATCAATAAATTCAAAATTATTCAATTAAACGTAAGAAGTTTGAAAAGCAACCTAGACCTCATTGAAAAATATTTAATTGACAACAACATAAAAATCGCGATATTAGCAGAAACATGGACAAAGTACAACGAGATTATAAATATTAATAATTACTCGATAGTTACAAAAAATAGAGAAGATGGATACGGAGGAGTTGGCTTCATTATCAAAAAAAATATATCTTGGAAAGTGGTTAATGGGAGATACTCATACAATAAACTAGAAGTATTAAAAATAAATTTCAAATTCAAAAACATAAATTGTAATATTGTTTCATTTTATAATAGCTCCAGAACAAACTCTAAGGAAATATTAACTGAATTCGAAAAATTAATTCTTGAAAACGAAACGGAGAATACTATCATAGCAGGAGATATTAACGCTAGAAATAATCTATGGGACAACAATCACACATATGACCACCTAGGGGATAAGATAGCGAATTTAATCACGAATAATAACATATATTTATGAATGATGGATCGCCAACTAGATGGAATATGCAGCACAGCTCCAGATATTACATTATGTACAAGAAACTTAATAAACACAATAACATGGGAGCAACAACAGAAAATCTGGGAAGTGATCATTTAGTGATAATATTAACTTTCAATCATTCGGTAAAACAAAAAAAAACAAATAACGAATTGGAGAAATATTGTAAACGAGTTTAAGGAAAACTGGAGATCGGACGATACAACAGACATAGAAGAGACATTAGAGAAAATAATAAGCGAAAATACAAATTATATAAACTTTAATCCTAGACACAAACCGAAATGTTGGTGGAATTGCAAATTGCAAAGATTATGGAAAATAAAATACAATAAACAGAGAATTTATAATGAAAACAAAAATCTATACACAGCAATAGAGCTAAAAAGAGCAAATCAAATCTTAAAATTAAAAATTAAAGAAGCAAAAAAGAACAGTTGGTCTGAATTTTTGAGCAGCATAAATCATAAAAAAAATAACAATGATATTTGGAATAAAATAAACAAATTAAAAAACAAAATACAAACCAAATACTTGATATTAGAAGATGACAAATCAAGCAAAAAAATTCATAAATCTTAACTTTCCTTTTTCTAGAGATAATAGTTTATTGGAACAAACTACACAAAATGAGAGTATCAACCTAATAAATGAATCTGATATTGGGGAAATAATTAGAAACAGTAAAAACACAGCACCAGGAGATGATGGAATAAGCTACAAATTTCTAAAAACTATCATAAAATCAAACAATGAAGTACTACCAGCAATCACCAACTACTATAAGAAAATATGGGAAAGACAGATTTATCCAGAAAAATGGAAAATTGCAAAAGTAATAGCTATTCTAAAAAAAGGAAAAGAAGATAGAGATGCAACCAACTACATACAGACCGATTTGTCTACTGCCAATTTTTTCTAAGATATTCAATAAACTAATTCTAAAACAATTAAACTTACACATAACAGAAAATAAAATACTCAGCGAAAACATGTTTGGTTTTATAAAATGCAAAAATATTATAGATTATATGGTGGAACTGATAGCATACACAAAGAACCTAAAACAAAGGAAAAAGAAAATGATAATCATAAACATGGATATTAAAAAAGCGTTTGATAACGTTAATAAAGAAACACTAATAAACATTTTAAAAAACTACAAATTCCCTAATCAGATCATAAACTGGATTAATCAATTCCTCACAAATAGGAGAATTCTGACTAGCAACAAACATTTAACAGAAATTCACATAACAAATGCAGGAATCTCTCAGGGTAGTTGCCTGAGTCCGACGCTATTTAATTTATAAACTAACAAAATTCACGAACTAAATGATAATAATAGGAAGATATTACAATTTGCAGATGACATCTGTATGATAATCATTGGGGATAGCTTTGAAGAAATACAAATAAAATCAAATATAGCAATTCGATTAATAAGTGAAAAACTAGAATCATTAAATCTAAAAATAAATCCAGAAAAAACGCATTTCATTAAACTATTCACCAACAAAAATAATAATCAACAAATAAACATAAAAATTAACAATTTAAGCATTAAAGAAGAACAGTCAACTAAAATTCTAGGAATAAATTTCAATAAAAATATAAACTTATCCATACACTATAATTTGTTAAAAAATGATATAATAAAATCCATTAATCTATTCAAGACACTAGCATACTCAAAAGGAGAAGCCCATCCAGAGACCCTACTGATGCTCTATAAATCAATTATAAAACCTAAGTTAGAATTTGCATATGTAATATCAGAAGAACATCACAAAAACCAATCAAAAATATGCCAAACAATCAAGAACACATGTCTGGGATTCTGTATGGGTCATATTAAATCCACGCCACTACCCACGATTATGGCAGAATCATTAGAAATGACGACTGAACTAGATAACAGATTCGTTACCCTAAGATATATAAGTAGACAACTATTTAGAAACTCAAAAATTGGAAGAGACATCAGAGAGAATAAATCAATGGAGAAATTAAATAAATATTATATCAAATATGACTTTCTAAAAAAATCAAACAAAATATAATCATTAATACTCACCTGAACGAAATAACTAACAAAATACATATAACTCAATTGAATTAAAAAAAATTTTTCTAAAAAGAATGGAAAAATTAAAGGACTCAGATATTATATATACAGATGGCTCAGTTAAAGAAAATAAGGCAGGAGTGGGCATATACTATGAAAGATTTAATCTACAGTTAGCAATCAAACTCATAAATTATACTGACATTAAAACTGTGGAAACAATTGCCATAAAGATCGCAATCCTGTTAGGACAATTAAGTGAAAAGAAAAAAGTAACAATAATAACTGATGCTCAGAGTGCTTGCAAGGCATTAAGGAACGCCAAACTAAACTCAACTAATAAACATTTCGAAAACGAAATTTTAGATATAGCAGGAAATAACCCTAATGTACAGATTCAAATTCAATGGGTACCAGGACACGTGGGAATAAAGGGAAATATAGTAGCAGACCAACTAGCCAAATTGGCTCATCACAGACCTACACACTCGTTGGACAATAATGTAATTTATGGAGATATAGCCAAAACAATTAAAAATAAAATAAGAGAGGAGTGGTTAGAAAAGTATGAGGATATGACAATTTCAAAAGGTAGGCATTACAAACAACTGTTCACAAATATTCCAGATAAACTTTGGTTTAAAAATAAGGAATTAAAAGGTAGTGAAATAAAACTATTAAATAGACTAAGAGCGGGTCATGCATTAAATAACAAGTTTAAACACATATTTGGTTTCGAAGAGTCGCCCAATTGCCAAACCTGCAATGTGATAGAAGATAACGATCATCTAATAAATGATTGTAACAGATTTAATAATATTAGAAATAAACACACTTTACTTAGACAACAAAAATTAAGAGACATCCTAGCCAGACAAAATAATGAAGAATACAAAACTTTGACAAAATTTTTAAAAGAGATAGAAC
This sequence comes from Tipula helvola, assembly GCA_963556165.1. Lineage (NCBI taxonomy): Eukaryota > Metazoa > Arthropoda > Insecta > Diptera > Tipulidae > Tipula > Tipula helvola. Next base: position 251,248,407 of record OY744481.1, on the reverse strand, counting down.
TAACCCTGTGACCACTTAAATAAGGAATCCCCTCGTTTCATCTTTCATATTTTACTTTCACTCGTAGTAATAATATAATATCATTTTATCATACAAATACCAATGACAATTAAAATAATTATGTCACTTTAAAGCTTTGAAACATGATGAGAATCAATTAATTAAGAGACTAGGATTAAGAAAATTTGCTAATTATATACATACATTCAAACTTCTTTATTATAATTAAATAATAATTTTATATAATTTGTTCACATGATGCATAATATTATAGTATAAAAAAAAAATATATTTACATATTGAATTGTTTAAAATAATTAGGATATTAGTAGTTTATATAAGATTAATAGATTTTATTATAAAAAAAAAAAAAAGTATAATACTCTGAAATAATTATATTGAAATAGTATATTAGTATTGTCATTGAATTTAAAAAAAAAATATATAAAGTAATTTTGTGATTAATCATAACAGAAATCCGCTGCTTCAGTACTTTCGAGGAAAAGCCACTGTAAGCTAAAGGTGGAAACACGAAATACAGTAGGTCATATTGGTGTACAACCTGACCACAACAAAGGAAGACACAAAAAAAAAAAAAAAATATTTATTTTGTAAATTCTTTAAATTACATATATTGGTTTTTGGATATAATGCTAAAACCTTTAATTTTGGGTATTGGTGCTGTCATCGCTGATGTCTATGGTTCATAAGGCCAATTGTGTACCATAAAATATCCTTGTGGTTAACGTACATTACATGAGAATCAGGAGAGTTGGGCTTTTGATGTTTCATCCAAGCGGCAAAGAACTGGAGTTGAGCAGCTGTGCTGTAATCTTGGAGTCAGTTTTTTATATTAATATTTGTTAGCCACCTTTTGCACACTTTATTATGAATGAGCGTTTGCTCAAAATAAAATGTGCGAAAGTTAATTTATGTAATTTTATGTAAATAAATAAATAGTGTTGAGGCAGGAATGAGCTGGCGAATTAAAGTTCGGGGATACCCTGTTTATAAAATAGAAAAAGAATGCTGTAATTTAAACTATAAAATGCTATCTTCTCGTAAACATACTTAATAAAGAATAAAATAAATTCTATAACCCGTTTAAATTTCGTTCACCCTTAAAAATTACAAAATAAAGAAAAATTGAACAAAAGAAACACTATTATGATAATATATATGTGGACAACTACAGTGGACATTGATGCAACAATACAATTTTTATACGAGAACGAAAATATTTTTAAAATTTAACCTTTCGACACATTCGGCCTTTAGACACATTCGACCTTTCGACACATTCGGCCTTTCGACCCATTCGGCTTTTCGACATTCGGCCTTTCGACACATTCAACCTTTCGACATTCGGCCTTCCGACATTCGGCCTTTCAACAGCGAACGCTTTAGTTAAGATCCCGCTCCAACCTCTCAGTAAGCCCGCGGAGACGCAGCAATATTCTGGAACCCTATTTACAAATATTAATATTTATGATGATCATTAATATCTCTGACAATTGAGATCAAATTTAATCACTTATTTTTAAGTCATAAACCGAGTAAAAAGTTATTTAAATGTACAGGGTTGCTCAGAATAACTGTCGCATTTCTTCTACCTAATTTCCCCCACTATAATACATAGATAATCCTTTCAAAGATAGTGGATTTTTTCCATAATTTTTTCATAACTCTAAACGTATCATACTAATTACAGTCGCCAGTCGTACAGATACAATAAAAGAAGATGAAAGCAAAACGAGAGTTAGTACTGTTTAGATGCAACATAATAATTGAAACTAATTCTAATTTTAATTTAATTTATTTTGTATTTCATGAATTTATTGTTTTTACAATTGTTGTTTTGCATTTAACTGGTTCACTGTAATTAATAATGTAGGTCGTGATTGTTTACATTTTACCTGTAATTGAAAATATGTATTAAATAATTTATTTATAGTTAAATTTGATTATGCTTACCTTAGATAATATTTGTTGATCACTTCTAGATTGTCTGAAAATATAATTAATAATCAGTTAATATATAATTAGGTAAATTATGCAAAATTACTTACATAACATATAAATACAGCCATACTTGTCGGTTGACACTTGATTTGAGTTTAACCGGTTCTTACTGCCATCGCGCGTAAATATTCTTAAACTAGAAGTGTTCTAATTAAGGTTATCTGTGCTAATATTAATTTTTGAAGTTAAGCTTTTTGTAAAACATATTTTTTGATGAGTTGCATTTTAGTTTGTGTCGAGTAAAGTCATAATAAATAAAGTTTATAATACATTTATAATTAACTAAAATCATAATAAATAATATTTTTATTAATTTAAATTATTGTGTGCGCAATATAATTATTGAGTTTTTGTTAACAAATTACCTGGTGAAATAAAAATATTGTGAGAAAACTATATTCGTACCTGGATGGCGCATGTGTTCCTGGAGGTTTTTATAAGTGTATTTTTCTTGACGTTCGAGTTGTTTCTGCACCGTTACCTGGACCGTTCTTATTTTTTGGTTACGGAAAATTAATTGGAAATTCCTGCTGTATTATTGATACGAGTGAGCTCCCGAAATATTGGTTATTCGAGCCGTGATCGAAACAAGTACTACATTATTATTTGAAAAATTTTAAAATGTTGAAATTGTGAGTGCATTAAAAAGTGAAAAGGTGAATCGAAGATTTATTGAGCGTTGCATTAAACGATATAAGGATACTGGAAGGGTTCATATAAAAAAAAATCGGAACGTAACTGCAGCAAATGTAAAACGTGTCCGAGAGAGAATTCGTAGAAATCCCTGCCAATCTCAGAACAAATTGGCTCATGAGCTAAATAAACAACGTAGCTCGATACAACGTATCATCGAAAGTAATCTAGGAGTCTCTGCTTATAAGAAAAGCTGACGTCATGGCCTACCAACCAATCAACTAGAAGAAAGGAAACGACGATGTAAGTTTCTCCTACAGTGGCACGAAGGCCCCGATTTCATATTCTCGGATGAGAAACTATTCATGCTGCGACCCTCATTGAACATTCAAAATGATCGTATTTACGCTGCATCGATTACTGGCGACAACAAGAAACGTTCAACGGTTCCAAAATGTTTTTGTCATTTATGGTGTATGGGGCTCTTTTTAATCGAGGCAAGCTACCCCCATGTGGTGTACCAGAATGACGTCACGTGTTCTTCACGCCAAGGCATTGTTTGGAGATGAGTACTACTGCGTTCATCAGGACTCTGTGCCGGCCCATAAGGCAAAAACTGATCAAGACTGGATGGAACAAAGTTTACCTGATTTCATCACAACGAAAGAATGGCCTCCTAGTTCCCCAGATTTAAACCCATTAGTTGTTTCCATATGGGGGATAATGTAGGCGAAACTCAAAGATTTAACAACCATGAGAATTGAGGAACTCAAAAAAAATTTAGTGACGATATGAAACGAAATACCTGATCAAGTGGTGCGTGCTCTCGGAACTGATCCGAAACTATTGCAATCAGGCACACCTCCAGGCTATGTCCGATTCGTTCCAGATGAAGAACTGAACCTACGCCTTCCAGATTTCAACCTTCAAGGTTAAACGCACTCGGACAATTCACACACACCACGTAATTCACATTTTACAACAGAACACTTTTTCTTTAATAAAATTAATTTAAATTAAATTTTTGAGGAAAATAAAAAACAAACAAACACGACCGTTTGTCTCGAAAGTCATGGCCAACTGATGTGTTATAAATATTATAAAATAGATAAATAAATTTATCAAACTCAATTTTAATAGGGTCAAAATTATGAGAAAATTAGTATAAACTATTTGTTATTGCAATAGAAGATTTATTGTCAGGAATTATCCAATAACAAATTTCTTTCAAATTAATAAATGATTTTTCATATGAGAAAACCCTTATCAATGTAACTATAGCGCAAATTACAATTTTCCATTATCATTGCGATTAGATTATTTCTCTAAGTATGTTGGTTGACCTCACGCAAATATCGTATGGGTCAAAATTTTAGACTACAACTTTTGGTTTTTGCATCAAGATCGTGTGCCGTCTCACACTGCATTGGTTCTACATGCCTATTTGGCAAAAAATTCTACTCATACCATTCCGTAATTGCTCTTTTCGCCAGATTTAGCTCCGCATCTGACTTCTGGGTATTCCCAAAACTCAAAAAACCGCTCCGGAGGCTTCTTTTTGAATCGACAAAGCGTTGTATTATTATTGGCAATCGATGATTTTAACTCATTAACAACGAAACAGTAGGAACCTTATTAGGCACTTAACTAATTTCAAAATCAAGTCGCATCATTAATTCGCCAACATTTTATCCAATAAAAATTCACAATCAAATTTTAATCTTATGATGGTATTTGGCCACGATTATGTCTCAGCTCTTATATATTTTGGATGGCATTTAAGAAAATTTACGTTGGCTTTGTGTATAAAACTTCGCTACAATCATGTATAATATAAAAAAAAAAAAAAAAAATAAATTTAACAAACTCAAAGTAAAATTATCCCTCGTTTTTAAGGGTTCTTGGCTCTGTTATAATATGATTTCATTTTTTATTATATTCTTATTGTTTTCTTAGAGACGACACAGTTTTGTGAAAAAGTCAACCAAAACACCCCCTTCTCTGTAATATTATAATACCCGACGACTTTCTTTTTTTTTTTTACGACAATAACAAGAAAGAAAAGCTGATTAAAGGCGAGAGTGAGAGTGAAAATAAAAATAGAAAAACGGTTATTTTTGGTGAAAAGTCTCGAAAACTTTATATTTGGATTGTGTATACAAAATATTTGTGTACAGTGATGGAAATAAACTTCTGTATTCCATTGTATGCATGAATCCGGTGGCAACCCGTATTCCTCCACTATATTTCCTCTCGTACATACATCCATTTTTATTGTCTGTTTATTTGATAAGATTGATTATAAATATTGGACCCCAACTAAAAAGAATCTGATTGTTTTTTATGAAAGTGATATCTTTCGTCGGTTCTCAGCTTCCTCCAGTCACTATATTGTTGTTGTTACTTCGTTTTTGTTTGATTTTATTGTTTGAATAAAATTTGATGAATTGATCTCATGAAATAAATTTTCTAACAAAAATTTGCTTGTCTTAGCGTAAAAGAAACGACGAACAATCGTACATATATGTATATTCAATGTACATATGTACATTTACTTTACATAAATCACAATTTCTTATGTATTCGACTATAATCAAAAATTTAGAATGTTTCTATTTCCCATCCAAATTCATTCGATTTACTAAAATATACAACAAAAAAAAACGATTTTCATTCTGTTTGATTTTTTCATCTTTAAGTAATTCGATAATTGAATTACTTACTTACATCAAAAAGATGTAATTTAAGATTTAAGAGGAATCAATATTTTTATGTATTTTATTCAAGCCCGCTTTGTTGTTGTTAATCTAACATCAATATCAATCCATTAATTTCATATTTAATGGTGTGAAAGAAATGTGTTTTTGTTGAGATAATTAGGTCGTCAGTCAGTTTATACATTTTAGACAATACAAAAATAACATAATGGCAGTGATACGGCATAAAAAAGATGACAAATTGTTTGGCCATGATGTTTACTTTTTGTGCTAAATAATAATAATGTTGTTGTTAAGATCAAATCAAAATGCATAATTAAGCAGGGGCGTGCAAACTAATAAAAACAATTGAATTAAGATACCACCACATAATTGCGGCTAAATTTAGACCTGAAAATATCTGAAGCTAATTACTTAGTTTTATTTCTGGGTTTAGATGAATTGCTTAAATGAACAATGAACATGTAGAGATATACATATATAGAAATTCTTCATTGATTGGCAGAACCGGTCATTTCTTACAAAATTCTAAAGGTGATGAGTTTTTTATTGAAGAAAATCCGCAATAGCCTTTTCTGTAAATCACTCAAGAGATATCCAAAAATATTAGTCGTTATTACTGATGAATCATACTTATGAGAAATGCTGGTCCAAACAAATCAATAATATTCGTTGCTTAAATATGCAGGAGTTCAGGCCTTTTTAGCAAACCTGCTTATATTTACAATTTTGCGATGAGTCAGAAGCTACGGATAATAATTCTGCGGACCGTTTTCAACCAATGAATACGGGCATTAATTATTATCCAAGGTATTTACACGAAACCCGATGACTTTCGAAATAGATTCACAGTTCGATTCAAGCCGAATTTGCAAAGTTTATTAACTAACGAAATTTATCTAGCTATTTACCAACGAATGAGATCAGTGGCATATAGGTAGAATTTTCGGTTTTTATGCAAGAAATAATTCTGGGGCGTTTTTAAGGATCAGAATTTTTATATGTAGTGCGTGTATCACTTTAATATGTGAACGAAGTTAAATAAAACGAACCAGATTTTTCGTGTAACCTGCACCAATTTTGCCCCAAACCACCATAATGACCCGTTTTAGCTCATTCTTCCATATTATTGTATGTTTACGAATCTCTGTTTCCACAAATTTTCAATCGAATTTATGTTCGGTGATGGAGTTGGAGGATCCATAATTGTTAAACAATCATTCATCATTATTCGGGAAAAATTTTAAAGTGTCCATATAGGTTAGGTTGGAGTGGCTGTTTAGCCCGCTGACGATAGTTTGTCCATCTTGAACTTGCCCAAGTGTTTGCGCCTTCTGGACATGAGTAAAGGATGTGAACCAATGTTTCAACATCCTCCTCGTCCAAACAGCTTCTACAGAAATCATTTACCTCCAACTTTATAGTTTTATAACCCATTTCCGACGTGTCGGTACAATATCTCAAAGTTTTAAAACTCACTGGTTTGACATTAAACTAACACTCGCCAGAACGTTATTTTACATCTATTTGAAAACTTTGTAACGAGCTGTCCAACACAGGTTGGTAGCCCATTATCAGAATCCACCTGGGTCACTGTCTGCAGCTTTTTCCTGGCTATCGCGCAGTCTAGGGGTGGGGATTGACAGTGTCCACCAGGGGCTAGAATGCTGCTTACTCTACATCACGAACTCCGACATTATATGGAACGCACTACACACCCTCACGGCACACCATAGTCACTCGCTGAAAGATGGAACTAAATTTGCAACATACTATTTCTTATAACAATCACCATTTTACAATATATTTATTATCATTATTTAATTAGAATTGTTACACAGTTGATCTTTATTTTTAATTTCCTATGTATTCTGATGCGACGCGAGGCTATGTAGTCCAAAATACGATATTAGTTATAATAATACCGTTTCCTTGAATTACCGCTGTCACGTACGAAGAGCTCTGCGAACGCCAGCTGTTCCTGGAAATAAACAAACAAAACACACCAAATGTCCCCAGCACACTGCCACAGGGAATACCGATTATAGAACTTACAACAACAGATACCAAGAAATAAAAATTGGCGTCAGCAAGCTGTCTGAGATGAGAACTCGCAATCGCGTTAGATAACTAAATAAAATTTCGTTTGGTGATACTTTCAAACCTGCTACCGGTGTGTTTCGATATTCTAGAAGAAATATCTCTATATCTGTCTCTGTTTCTATGGATTTTCGAAGTAAATTTTTGCATATGCCTACAGCTTTTTTAGCTCGACCATTGGACTGAGGGTATTTGGGACTGGATGTTATAAGATTGAAGTTCCATTCCTTTGCAAATCTTTTAAATTCAAAACTATTGAATGGTACATTGTCGGAAATAAATGTTGTGGAATTGCATGAATAGAAAATATTTGCTTTAACTGTTTGATGATTTCGTGAGCCGTTTTGTTTTCCAATAACTTCATTTCTATGTATTTCGAGAAATAATCTACCAGAACTAGGTAATTTTTAGTGACAAAATTTTTGAAGTAGTTGATGAACAAAATAATCGTTTCACCTCTGCAGTGGATATAGCTAATTGTTTTAATTCATACTTTTGCAATATTGTATCAAAGGTTCGTAAGGAGTTTTCCGACTGCTCAAGACTAGCCGATGGTACTGTAAGTTTAGATGAAACTTCCAGCAGCAGTTTTTTTTTCGGCATTGTTCATCTACAGAGATATTTCACATTATAAACTCACTTGAAGACAAACACACTGCAGACATGTTTGGTTTTAGTAGTTGGTTATTTAAAAAAATTATATTTAATATTGTTGACATTTTGTGCATTCTCTTTAATCGTAGTATCTCTGAAGGCATTTTCCCTGATTCGCTTAAAGTTGCTACAGTGATTCCTCTATTTAAGAAGGGCGATCGTTTGCAAATCACTAATTATCGACCAATTTCACTACTTTCAGTAATTTCAAAAATCTTTGAAAAAGCATTCAAAACGAGGATAGTTAATTTTTTAGATGAACACAACTTTTTTAGTAAGTGTCAATTTGGTTTTATGTGCAATTTAGGGACAGAAGATGCTCTGATCGAACTGCTAAATCCACTTCATGAGGGTCTTAATAATTCTAGAATGCCAGCTGCTTTGTTTGTTGATATTACTAAAGCATTTGATATGGTGGATCATAATGTTCTTTTGAATAAATTGTGGAATGTCGGTTTTCGTGGTTGTGTATATAATTGGCTGAAATCATTTATTGTTAATCGTTCACAAAGTGTTCGTTGTGATGATTGTGTTAGTGGTACTTTAGTTCTGGAAGCTGGTGTCCCACAGGGCTCTGTACTTGGCCCGATTTTGTTTTTGATTTATATTAATTCGGTTTTCGCTCAAAACTTTAAGGGTAAAGTGGTGGCATTTGCTGATGATATGGCTTTTGTGTACAATAGTTCTAATTATCCTGCAATTACATTTGATATTAATTATGACTTAGGTTTATTGAGCCAGTGGTTCACTGCACACAAACTGGTAATAAGTTCGAAAACTAAAGTAATGTTGTTTAATTTGAATGAGTTGCGTTCTTTCAACAAAGACATAGTTTATCACGACCGTCGTTGCGCTAAGAGTGGGAATTGTCATGTAAATTGTTTGACGATTGATTCCGTGAGTAACATTAAATATTTGGGTTTAAATGTAGATAGCCATTTAAACTGGAAATGTCATATATCTGACTTAAATATTTCACTACATTCAGGTATTAGAAAAATGTATCTTTTGCGTACTAATTGTTCGTTTTCGGTGTTAAAAATTTTTTATCATGCCTTAATTGAGTCCAGATTGCGCTATGGTATTTGTTGCTGGGGCGGTACGTACTATGAGATAGTCCGGCCTTTGGTTATTGCTCAAAAGTTTATACTCAGATTGATGTTTTTTAAGAATAGATTGTGCTCGTCTTGGCCTTTATTCAAAATGAGTAATATTTTGCCACTTAAACATCTTTATGTTTATAAGGTCATGAATGTTTACTTTGAGAGGTGTGGTAATCGCTTTTTGAGTTGCCAAAGTTACACTTTGCGTACAAATACCATGCATTTTCGTACGGTTCCTAAATTTTTAAAAACCCATTATTTTAATTACTTTTCAGTTACAGCACCTACAATTTTTAACAAGCTCCCCAGAGACATACGTTGCTTAAATTCAAAACATAAATTCTTGTCATCTTTGAAATTGTGGCTCTTTCAGTTCGCTGCGATCGATTTTGTTTTTGAGCGTATTGTTTAATGTGTACTATTTTGTGTATCACTTGTTCCTTCGCCGCTACTGCGTTATTATTAAAATGTTTTTTTTTTTTCATATTTAATAATTTTAATTCAATATCACCCATAGTTAATAATAATTATATTTATTTTATTCTTGTTTCTCTTTTAGTCATTATTATGTTTAATTTTAATATTTATCACTTCACGAGTATATCTAAATGTTTAGTTTTTTATTTTCTTATTATTATTTCTTGTATTTCTTAATTTTGTTTTTTTTGTATTTTGAGGAAAAATGCCTGCCACTGGTAAATTATACCAAAAGGCTTTTCCTGTTTTTTAAGTTGTATCTTGGATTTAAATAAAATAAATAAATAAAATAAAATAAATAAATAAATTTCTATTGCTCAACTCTAAAATATCGGCTCCTACTTTTTGAAATGGTAACATGGGCACTTCATGATAAATCATTTCCTGCTTGATATTGGAACTCTGATACTTTTCACAGACTCTACATTTTTTAACCTCATTTTCTATGTCTGACTCCATATTGGGCCAATAGAACATAGTTTTTGCTCTAGCAATAGACTTACAAATTCCGAAATGTGATTCATGGATACTTTTCATAATTTTTTGATGGAGTGACTGAGGTACTATGATCCTATCCTTGTAATAGACTAAACTATCTTCTACATAAATTTCATTATTTTTGCTCCAGTAAATTCTGAGGGAGTTTGGCGCGTTCTTTTATGAATTACACCATCCATAATTATGGGTGCTTATTAAATCTATCAAAATTGGATCTTTTAGAGTTTCTGTTTGAACTTCAGTCTTTCGTTCGTCAGACATATTTATAGTATGGACTATATCCGCCAGGTCATTATCCGTTATATCATTATCAATTACTTCTGACATGCCCTCGATAATGCATCAGCAATATGCATTTATTTGCCCCGTAAATATGATACTTCTAAGTCATATATTAATAATTTATTTTTAATCCTTTGTAGGCGATTTGAATTAATATCACTAACGGATTTATTCATTATATTCACCAAAGGCTTGTGGTCTGTGCTCACTTTAACTTTATGACTATAATTGTGAACTTTTTTATATGAGAACAATATTGCTAAAAATTCTTTCTCTATTTGCGCATAATTAATCTCTGCCGGATTTAGGCTCCTTGAAGCAAAACAGACAGGTTTACCTTCCTGCATTAGACAACACCCGATACCATTTTTCGAAGCATCTGTCTGAATGAGAATCTCCTTGTTGGCATCAAAATTAGCCAATACTGGGGCGTTAGTAATGATTCGTTTGAATTCATTGACTAAATTTGTGTGAATTGGCAACCAATACCATTCTAAATTTTTTTTAGAAGTTCTCTCAATGGAGCAGATTTATCCGAAAAGTTCGGTATGAAATTTCGCAAATAATTGAGCATTCCCAAGTACCGCTGCAAATCTTTCTTACTTGCAGGCATGTTATACTTATTGATGCTTTTGATACATTCTGGGTCAGGGCTACTCCCTTCTTCTAAAAATATATGACCAAAATATTTCAACTTTCTAACTTGTATTGAAATTTTGTCACATTGAATTTTATGTTTAGCTCTATTAACAATTGTCTCTAAAATTTGATCATGCTCTTCAATCGAAGTAGCTGAAATTAGGGTTCCCCGAAAATTGGGCTAAACACAATTTTTCAAAAAACAGCTTATCGTAAAACAATTCGTAAAAAATCATTTCACAAAAAAACAATTCATTGTACAGCAATTTTACGAAAAAATAATTCTACGCAATAACAATTCGTCGCAAACACAATTCATCGAAAACATTCATAATAAAAAGTTCAATATTTTTAAGAATAAATTCTAATTGTTTATAATTTCATTTGGACTTTCAATTTAAATCATTTATAACTTTAAAGTTGAACATCATAATTCCATTTCTTAATTCAAATATTTTGCAACAAAATTAAATAATTATTTATTCTTTAAAATTAATTTATTCTAACAATTATATTGTTTATATATTTATTATAATTAAATTATTTGATTTTCGTATTTTTATTCAATCACTATTACGAAAAAATCATAGAAACTCAATCAAAATCAAATCCTATAGTAAAAACAACTTTTTATTATGAATTTTTTCGATGAATTGTGTTTGCGACGAATTGTTATTGCGTAGAATTGTTTTTTCGTAAAATTGTGTTGCCATGAAGTGTTGTTATACGAATTGTTTGCGACGAATTGTTGTTTTATGAATTGTGCTTGCGTAGAATTGTGTTTCGTAGAATTTACGGGGTACCGAAATTAGGAGATCATCTATGTAAATGTAAACACCCGGGAGTCTGTTAAATGTATAACGCCCGAATGGTGTACTAAATGTACAAAGCTCTGATGACTGTTCGTCTAATGGAATCTGCCAGAAGCTTTCCTTTAAGTCCAACACACTGAAAATTCGTTTTCCACTTAATTGAGCACATAAATCTGATAAACTCGGAATTACACAATAATCTTTGATAACACAATCTTATTGTTTTGTCAGGTTTTTCCATTACCACCATTTTACTGACCCACTGATTTGGACTCTCGACCTCGGATATTATGTTAAAATCTTCCATTTGATCTAATTTCATTTTGGCTTTGCCTTTTAATTTTATTGGTATTCGATGAGGGGGCTGGATATCGGAATCGAGTTTGCTTTTAATTGTATTCTGTAAAAATCTGGAAAACTACCCAAACCATTAAAAATGTCACCATTCTTTCGGATAAAATTCTCCCTGCCAGTCGTTACTTCACTAATGTTTCCGATTATACCTAATGTCCGCGAAGTCGATAAACCAATAATAGGTGTTGTATCGCCAATTACCACAATGAATTCTTCATTAAATTGTCTATTGTTTAATTCTATTTTTAATTCTATTCTATCTATGGTGTCGATAACAAATCCACCATAAGCTTTTCAAGTGATATTACATTTTTTTAGGTTAGAATCAGTTTCTATATTTCTAAATATTCGTAATGGAGTAATGTTGACGTCACTACCCGTATCTACTTTAAAATTTACAACTATGTTCTCAACTTTTATATTTTCGTATCATCTACCTATTTTATTTGAACTTAACGAGCTCACATACATTTCATTAACAATACTTTTTTCAAATTTTGAACTTTGAATTCTCGTTTCGACAACATTATTCGATTTTTTGTGCCAACACACGTCAAACGTATGGTTCCATTTTCCACAATATGTACATTTTTTACCTTTATTTTGACATTTCCCGAATTCGTGCAATCGATTACACTTTTTACACAAATTATGTCTTTGTTTATTGGACATTTATTTGTCTTAACAGTATTTTTATGTGAATTAATTTCAGATACTGCTTCATTTGTTTGTACGCACCTTATTTGTTTTTTATTAATTTCTGCCGCTCGACAGAGGCGCCTTAGGTCATCCTCCTTGATCATCGCCCTAGTACAATTGATCTCGCATCCCTTAACATTTTTTGTAAGTGTGTTAAAAACTCATCGAATGGTTCACCTTCTTGTTGGTTCCTCGTGTAGAACAAAAATCTCGATTATACTTTGTTCTCTCTGATGGGATTACAATAATCCTCAAATTGACAAATTATTTCCTCGTATGACTCCTTTTCTCAATCTTTGAATATAAAATTGTTATATATTTTTATCGCCTGTTGCCACATTGTATTTAAGAGAACAGCATATTTTCTCTTATCCGAACTTTTGGTTAAATCGGCCGCCTCTAGATAAATTTCAAACGCCTATTTGAATCGCCTTCATTCTTCGCTTAAATTACCCGAAAAATTTATTATACTTGGCTTCATGAAGTCCATTTTAATAATTTCAGTTTTTTTTTTTAGGTTATTTTCCAACGATGTATTTTTTATGTATGTTCAGTATTTTATTTACACCTTATATTTTTTTAATCGGCAGCACCATGTTATGTTCTTGTTTACTTATAATGAAAACTCACAATCGTTCGTTGATGGTTCTTTATTATACATTTAACATATATTGAGTTAATGCTGTTCATTCAGCTTCTTCTTAAAAACTATTCCATTTTTTATCTTTTTTAATTAGTGTTGCCATGTAACAAGCAGTAGTTTCAAGGCTTGTTACAAATACATCATAATTTGTTGTCCGATGACACAGATGAACAAAATTCCGTTACTGTGATTTGGGTGGTAACACAGGTTACAGTTGGAACACTGGTTGATTGTCCACTATAGTTCTTCCGACACTCAATATATGTATAGGCACTGTTATACGCGCCGTAGAGTAAATGGAACGCGTGGTTATTTTTCGGCGTGAATATATAGTATCTCTAAATTAAAATACTGAGTACACCGAATATCCGTCAATCAATCGATAACCGGCAAGGTATCGGGAAACAACACTAGATGGGTATAACTTTTTAGTTACCAGCCACACCACAATCCCAACGGGACACTAACTATTTCACGGGAGATAACTTTTCTCAACTACTCTCCGTATCACGTAATATATACTTATATATCTGTAAACCTACAGACTTTTACTTCACTTAAATGAAGAAATGAATGAATCTTTCTTGTGTTTATTTTACTTTTCGTTTTAATTTAAACTTTATTTTCTTTGTGCGATCTGTTTCGCACGCCAGCCCAAATCGATCTCCCCAACCTTTTTTCATTCCTGGCAAACGTACATATCTAATCTCTCCTAACGGATGCGAGCGCCTATATCTTATATGACCAATAGCCGAACTACTTTACATTTGGCTTTGGTTACAGCTGCACACCGACTTACGCACAATCTTTTAGCTACCGGTGTGCACAGACTTGCGCATCCCAAGAGTCAAGAGTAATAATTATTAATTTCTTTATTGTTATGGAAATTTAAACGACTTACGGCTCCCTGGTAACGATCCATTCGTTACATCCATTCGTTGAAGTGAAACTTCTTTAGCGACGTATCTGTTTGAAATTTTTGAAATGAAAATTAGTGTTAACGCAAATCAAAGTATCATTTAGAATATTTACTGCTTGCTTAAACAATATGTGTATTGCTTTGTAACAAAGGATTAGATTTAGGTTTGGATTTAAAATTTCAGAAAGCAACCCGCAAAGATTTATTTTTGAATTTAATTTTTGTTTGATGTGTTTCATATGAAGCAAATTCTAGTGGTAGGTGTTGAAACTAAAAATCGGATTTGATTTAAGTAAATTCAAAAAATAATTGGATTTAGCTGAATTTTTTTTGGATTTATTTAATGCAATTGTTGTTGTATTTTTTTGTAAATTTACCAAAGCAATACACTTATTAAGGGAGAACACCACTGTGACTTACCATTTTCAAGTGCTTAGTTTGGTATTTTTTTTAGGAATGCGTTGGGTTTAGAGAAAAGAAAACGTTTAGGCTATATTTGGCATATATTTAAGTAAACAAACAAAATTATTTATGTAAAAAAAATACGAAATGGCGGCGCAAGAGTAGCTTTAGTAGAAGTGATTTTGACTCGAGTTGCTCCACTGCGCGCGGTAGAAGTGTCTTAAATTTGTTCCTGGAACAAAAAAAAATTTCCTGGAAATAAGATTATTAGAGGGTTAATTTAATTATTGATCTTAAATCTTACCAGGATAAGCCTGTTAGCCTGGGGTTCAAGATTCACACAAAAAGCTTACGAGAAGCATCCGTCATTTTTTATGAGTGAGTGATAGCCAGTTTTTTAATATAAACCTTCTCCGTATTTAAGGCATTTTGAAAGACTCAGATTTTCTAAAACTGACTTCATACAAATAATGCTTCGAGAATATAAATAATAAAATTTATTGAAAACCCTCTTGAATTGTTTTTATAACAAAGAGTAAGTTGATTTTTGGAAACTTTGCAAATACCTAATCAGCTGCATCCAGCTCACATATACAAAGAGCAGATCGTTCGATTTAAGGATGGCTTGGGGCAAGAAATAATTTCCCTGGCATCAAAGATAATAAAACTAAAAGCGGAGTAGTAAACATATTTACTTCAGAACACTTTATGGTAAAATTAGACAAATCGGGTAGAATTTATTTGAGGCGGCGTATAGTAATAAGCGAATTAAAATATTGCTTCACATGAGATTGTTGGTTAACAAAGCATAAACGAACGTCAAATTGTATGGCACATAAAGCCTGTTTAAAGGGCCCGATTATCAAAGGTAATTATTTAGATCTCCTTAAGACCCATACCAATTAGGTGTAGTGAAAAAACAAGAATGAATTGGACTTTTTAGTATCAAATTTATTCACAAGTACAAAATACTTTAAACTCAAAATGGTATAGTCCCAAAAAATCCCTTCCTATCGTAAAAATCCAATAAGTACTGCAATCGTTTATAAACCACTGGTTTATCGTAAACCGCATATCGAGTCTTTAATAGATCTTCTGTATCGGACATCAAACTTTCGACATTAAGATCTTCTTTATTATCCATATGTTGTGGAGGTACCATAGTAAAAGAAACAATTGCAGAACAAAGTGATTTCTTAAACATTTGAATTTGTAGTTTGATCAAATTTGGAATCCGTTTTGGATATTTAACAAGTTCGAGGGATTTAATCAATTCGGCATGATATATTTGTAGCAATCGATCCCAATCTTGTTCGAATAGCTCGTTGGCGGTAGAGATAAAAAACAGGTAGGTTAAATCAAGAGCAGGTGGCCCCCAAAGTCCCATTTGATAATCAACGAAAATCACATCCACAGGAGTATTATTCTCTTTAAACTTAAACATAATATTATTAATCCATAGATCACCATGTGTCAACGTGTTAAATGTACTATCATCTTTTTTGTACGTTAAGTCTGCAATTTCGACAACATTATCCAGCCAATGTTGCAATTTATCGTAAAAATGTTCGTAGCCTGGCCATTTTAGGCACATTTGTTGACAGTCACGCAAGCCGCTCGTAAATGCGGATAATAATCCTAAATTTTCACTACTAAGGATGCTTACTTTGTGTGGTTCAAATAATTCAGGCCTCTCTTCATAAATCATTGCGGTGATTGCGTGCATTTTGGCCAACTTTCGAATAATCATAGCTGTTGCGTTAAAATTTAATCCAATGTGCCGATCCATATTTCGATAGTTTTGTTCCTTTAGGTCCTCAAATACTAAATAAGTGGGATTGCCGCTTGTGGCAAAAGATCTGAAATTAAGTAAAAATGATCGTCAGTCAGAATATATACGCACACATAATAAAATGTAATATTTTATACATAGGTATACCATATAGTTATACATATTATCTAACCTTGGCGCACATTTAAATTTTGAATCAATCATATCCAAATATTTTTAAACTTTGGCTGAATATCACTATAAAATGCTATCTCCTTATCGAAGAGTCCAATTTTTTGAAATAAATCGTTTATTTCAGCAGACTCCAGACTGGTTTTGATTATTAAACTTTTTTGCCTATACTTTACAAAAATGATATTTTATTAATATTCTGGTTTATTGGTCATATTTTCGATGTTACCTTGCATTCAAACCACTTTCATCAGTAAAATTCACCGTAACCCGCATTAAATAACTCGTAAAATTTTCACCTTTCGCCACAGCATCATGCACCACAAAATCTACCACTTTAACATTTAATTGATTTTCACTCGACTTTAAAATCGTTTCTAAAAATTCACTTGTCAACCATGAATGACGTTCTGTATTTGTAGTTACTGCTGCCATAATAAATCGCGTAGTAAAAAATATTTAATGTTTCCACTTAAACGATCAAACTGCCAATAGAGTTATAGCTTTTTCAGACTTTAATCTAACATTTGTTAATCAATGTTTCCGCATTCTTGAACAGTAAGTGCACAATAAATGTGCAAATATTTGTCGTAAACCAAAAAGTCAAAGTTGCGCGTGACGCACTGTATATTTTTATTATCATAAATAATACTTTTGATAAGATATTTACTCATAACTGATTATTACTTGTGTGTTAATTTAAATATTTTCGGTGCTAAGCAAACATTAAAACGAAATTTGATAAGGCATGATTATCTGAATTTTGTTTAATACCATCACAATACTATTAATGTGAACTATGAAAACATCTATAATCAGAAACGAATTTTATATAATTAAGTTCGCTTGAATATCAGCTACTAATCTTAGTAGTAATAATTATAAACATGTACGGCATTAAATTAATAAATTTTAAATAACAAATAGCTATTTTACATAATATATAAATAAATGAGAAAAAGCTTTCATTTTGTGATATACCAGAGCCTTCTAGGCAGAGCACTGATGTCCATATTTAGACATATGAAAACCAAACTTGGAATCTATCAATTAATCCGTAAAATACAATTTAAATTTCCCTAATTTTATTCACAACTACATGCAAAACTACAAAAGCTTTTTAAACGAGAAAAATAAACAATTCATAAAATATTCAATTGGATAGCTATTAGAACGACAAGGGTGTCTATTGTTCTTATTTTTTGTATTTTTACACGTGTTTTTATTTTTATTTTATCGTGTTGTCGCCTTTTTGTTTTCATATTAGATCAGACAAAGATATCTATACCTTTTTTGTTTTCTATTAGTGTTTCACAAAGTTCCATCATACTTGGCCATATTCAAGAACTTCATCCAAAACTCATTTTAGATTCCCATTTCCAATACAAATCGCGAATTTCATCATAATTGGTTGAGAAATGGACAAGTTCCATAATACTTGGCCATATTCCAGAACCTCATCCAAAACTCATTTTAGAATCTCATTTCTAACACAAAAATCAAATTTCATAATAATCGGTTGAGAAATAGACAAGTTCCATCATTCTTGGCCATATTTCATAACTTCAACCAGAAATCGTTTTAAAATCCCAGATCTTCATCAAAAACACATTTTATAATCCCATTTCCAATACAAATGTCGAATTTCATCGTAATCGGTTGAGAAATGAGCAAGTTCCATCCTACTTGGCCATATTCCAGAACTTCATCCAAAACAGGTTTAGAATCCCATTTTCAACGCACATGTGATGAGAAATAGTCAAGTTCCATCATTCTTGGCCATATTCTAGAACTTCATCCAAGACTCATTTTAGAATCCCATTTCCAACACACATGTCAAATTTCATAATAATCGGTTGATAAATAGGCAAGTTCCATCATATAAAAAATTTGCTAACTATTCACTACATCCAAATCCAACCCCAACTCAACTCCAACTCAAGTTCAACTCAACGCGCAAATTGACCTCTAATTTAACCTTCAAATCAATTCCCAATTCAATAATCAAATAAGCATATATAAAAAAATCGTAAATATTCATAAAAGCAGGAATTTTGGGTCAATTCGTATGGCAGGTACCTCACCCCCTTGACGTACAGTCTCCAAAAGCTTTTCAAATCTCCGCCTTGACCATAGAAACAGATTGGCGAAAAAAAATTCAAAATCGGACAAGCCGTTCGCGAGATACCATCATGGGTCCAGACACACAGACATCCAGACAGACGGACGGACATTTTTTTTTTTTTGCATTTTCAGACTCAGGGAGTTTCAAAACGTCGAGAAAAGTGGTTTTGGACCAACCAAATTTTTCGTCATTTTTGACAGGATTTCAATACTTTGGTCTTTTTAGACCGAAGTAATAATAAATAAAGCCTCCATGATTACGATATTTTTTGAAAAGCTATATTGAAGGTATCAAAAAATCCAAAAAAAAATGTTTGTTTCATAATTTTTATACGGAGAGACATGACTTCAGTTTGATTGATTGACTGAAGTGTTCAACCGCACACCTTGTTACACAACATAAAGAGAATTTGGATAGATTTAGTTAGTGCGAAAGAACTTGACCCGGTTACAGACACACTTTGGCCAATAGTTATTAGCACAATGATGACACATTTCTAAACTACTTTTATGTTTATTAAGATTAGAATTAAAACTGCACTCTGAAATAATATTAGTTTGCTAATATTAGTTTGCTCATAATCATAATTAAAATATGTATATACCTAATAAGTATATAAATATAAAATAATCATAAATTAATTTAAAATTGACATAAAGCTAATAAATATAATCGAAATCAACCGATCATTCACATGATTTCCTCCATCCTGGTCCCTGTCGCTACTTATAACTATAATTTAGTTCACGCTATAATACATATGAAGTTTCAGCAAGATTAGCCACTAAATTCTATGAGTTTGATTTCTAATGGGCGCTGTCCTGCAATGAATTATAATTAATGTTATCAGTAACCAAATTAAAATTATAATGCGCTACTATAGCCTGTTACTAGATAATATGATTGATTAATTTATTGATTACCCTGTTAAATACAACAAAAGGGGATTTGGATAGGTTTAGTTAGTAATGATAGAAATCGACCCGGTTACAGACACCTAAGTATAGCCACAACACAATGATAACACCTTTCTAATATATTTTTATGTTTTATTAAAATTAAAATTAAAACTGCACTCTGAAGTACATTTATTAGTTTGCTGGATCAGATAACTGGGCCCTTCTAAAAATCATGATCATAATGAATTTAAAATTGACTTAAAGCTGATAAATATCACCGAAATCAGCTGTTTATTCACATGATTTCTTCCATACTGGTCCCTGTCGCTACTTATAACTACAATTTAGTTCAAACTATAATAGATGTAAAGTTTCAGCTGAATCTGCCTCTATATTCTAGGAATTTGATCTCTAATGGGCGCTGTCCTGTAATGAATTATTGTTAATGTTACGATAATTAGTTCCTAAGGTATGAAGTCCGCGATTAAGTGCTGTAAATTAAAAAGACCCAAATCTAGACAACGCAATTTTACCTACATATTCGTTGGATACTTGAAATTTCTGGAAGCTGAATCAAATTCCGCGAGAAATTCTGAAACAAAAACAAAATTAACCCATTCTCATTAAATAGTTGCTACTCCATTAATAGGATTTAAAGTTATTTTTTAGAAAGTAATCATCATTTATTCAAATTCAGAATTCCATTCAAAACTTATAGTACAGTAGTTCAAAGACGACCTAATTTAATAAATTCAGTTATTATCAGCCACCTACTTTAATGATCTGCTATGATTACGTAACTCCACCTCATGATGGGAGTGTAATAGAATGTGATTAAACAAATACAATTAAATCAGTAATAATTAAATAAAAATTAAGATAGATATAACACACATTATATGTTTACTGTAGTCCTTCCTTGCTTCGACTTCAGCTATTCCTTGCCAACCACAGTTTTAAACTGTGAAACTATCAGACCAAAACCAATATACCTATAAGCCGTTTTGTAAATATGTATATAATTAATCACTATGTATATAATATATAATATATAATAATCATAAGTTATTTTGACATTGACTTAGAGCTAATACTATCGTCGAGATCTTCTGTTTGTTCACCATATTTCCTCCATCCTGGTCCCTGTCGCTACTCATAACTACAATTTAGTTCAACCTATAATACATATAGCATTTCAACAAAGTCTACCACTAAGATTCTAGTGGTTTGATCTATAATAGGCGCTGTCCTGTAATAAATTCTAATTAATGTTATCAGTAACCCAAAATAAAATAATAAAATTATAAGACGCTCTATAAAATTATAATTCTTCGAAGAACTAAACTAATCGGCAGTTTCCTACATATCCGGAAGAAGAAAATTAATAACATTGCAATACTTTTCTTCATAAATTATTATGATCTAATTTAAAGGTGGTTCCGAACGTTACATTTCATGGCCAGTCCTTACCGAACACCTTGTTACCTTTCACATAAAGAGGATTTGGATAGGTTTAGATGGATAGGTTAGTATGAAAGAAATTGACTCGGCCAATTTAAAAAGGAAAAAATTAAAGATGATACAAATTTTATACTTTTTTCTTAATCTGTATTTCTTTATCTACAAAATGAACCCTATATCAATATTTTGCGATAACTAGTTTTTGTTATAACTAAAAATACACTAACATAAAATGCCGAATATCAACATATTCCGCATATTTTGCTTGAAACAATACTAACTCAAGGTCACTGTGTACGGAAATGGGAAAAAAATTGCCAAATAAGTATACTGAATTCAATAAAAATTTAACCATTTTACACAGAATCAAAAAATGATCGAAATTAGACAGGCTAGAAGACCTGGGAATGGGAATATACAAAAACAACAACAATTTACTTAACGTCGAAACCAACTCCAAAGTCAATAAAAATTATAATTACGATTTAATTGTATCCATAACTTAAAAGCAAAAGAGGTGCTAAACAACAGCACAGCAACAGTATACAAACAGCTTCAAAATAAATTATGTAATAGTAGTAAAAAGAAACCGAAGAAGAAATTATCCTCGAAATCGATATTTTTAAAAAAGTTAAAAAATTGTCACAAGAAAATTACAAATAAAAAGCTTTTCATTTAAATATGTAAAGTGACAAAAGAACGCTAAAAATAAAGTGAAAATCGGCTTGTGACATAATATGGATAGATGTTTTAAACTCAATTGCTTTTGTTACGTGTGATGACCAATCGCCGCAAAATAAGTGATGGAATCGCTGATTTATGTTAAATCGACTATTCTTTTCACAAAATGTTCTAATGCTGTGTGCCTGACACCGATTTTTTTGACTAAATTGTTGACTTTTCTAAATTGTCGACTAGTTCGTACCAGTCGTTCATAGATGGCATAGGGGTCAATAAGACAGGCTGTGCCTGACTTTTCATTATTCTAAATTACGACTTTTGGAACGTCAACCGAATGTTATTACTGTTTGACTGAAATAACTAGGAATACTGCTTGAATGTTCGTTCCTTTTCATTTTGGCTCGCGCGCAAGTTGATTTACCAAGTTAATTTATTTTTTTTTTTGGAATTTTTCATTATTTCGTACACAAAATTATTTACAAAATATTAAATTAGTTTATTGGCGCTATAAGAAAATCTAAAGACTTGCAAAGTCGTTGATGAGTTCGATAAAACCGATACTTTAGCGTTGGTAAACTAAAGATGATCTCTTTTTTGACCCAAAAGTTTCTCCAATCCGTGTCGCCTACAGACGATTTGACACCATATAATTCCTAACAGAAAGTTGAAATTAAAATCTTATGTACAAAAATATATAAACTTTAATTAAATATGACAACAATTTTAATTTTCTTGAATAATTTGATTAATTTTGATAATTTTTGAAAAATCTCGGAATGAACGAAACTATTGAAACTATTTCTAAAATGAATGAAAATTATTCCGAATTGAATAAACCCTTTTACGAAAAGAAGGAAACTAATTTCGAGTGGAATGAAACTTTTTCCAAATTAAATGAAACCAAATTAAATAAATTTAAAAGCAAACATTGTATCACTAAAACTTATAAATTATAAGAACAGTAGTTAAATAATAAAACGTACTGGTTATCTTTTAACAGCAAGGAGTGTCATCTTCGTGTCTAACATGAAATTGGCCCAATCTGATGGTGTGCCTGTTTCAATTCTGTATTTGATTACGCCTTCTAGATTCGGATTCTCTTAGTTCTTAATAAGTTTCTTGCATGTCCTTCGACATTTGTGAAGGCCGTGTCCTATCGGACGGACATTTGCAGATTAAAACCACCCTTTTCCAATTAAAGGTTAAATAATTAAAATGATTTTAAATTGGGAAAACATTAATTGAACCTGCTGAACTGAACATAAACTGAGAGAATCGGATTTGTCCCTTAAAACTGACGTTCAGTTGCTACCTGAACCGTATTTTAATTTTCTTTAGTATCCAAAAATGAATCGATTAAAAATTAAATATTTTGAGTCAAAATATAGTTAAAAACAAAATAATAAACCAAAATACACTCGAACCAAAACTAACTTTAAAGTAACGTCACTCATACACAGCTCGGGTATGGTTCGTCATAAAATCCTTTATGAGCTCCAGACTGAATTGAATAAGCAGAATTTGTAGGTGTTTCACGTGACATTCAATATTATTTTATGGTAAATATTTATCGATTTATTTTGTCATAAAATTATCCAGGTAAAGGATTTTACCTAAGCAGCACAAGCCCGTTTAAATATTCCTTCCTCCGTTTTACCCGATCCTAAGGGTTGATAGAATCACAGCTACACACACAGACTACTCAAATCTCATCTCAGTTTTAATTAGCAATTCAACATATTTAGCAATATTATTGATAACCATCAAAACAGAGAGCCGTATTACAACTTTAGAAAAGCCGATAGAATAAACTTTCATCTTTATTTTGAGCAGATTAACTGGAAAAATGAACTAATCAGTAGCAACATAGATATTAACGTGGAGAAATTCTACAAAATTATATCTGAGGGCATTGCACTATTTGTTTCTACTACTGCTGCGGCCAAATCGAACAAATATCCACCATGGTACGACGATAAACTAATCAATCTTAAGAACAAGAAAGACAAAGCTTACAAAGCAAATCTCAAAATCAGTTCAGACGAAAGCAAACATAAATTCACTGCGTGTAATCAAAATTTCGAGAGATACTTTGAGATAAAGTATAAGAGTTATATAAGCCGTATTAAGGAAAAAATAAGAAACGATCCAAAATATTTTTGTAGATTTTTTAAAGAAAAACGTGAAACTAATGGTTACCCAGTGTGTATGACATTCAAAGAACGTAAATCCTGTGACCCGCAGGTTATATCAAACATGTTTGCGGAGTTTTTTCAATCAGTTTATAAACCGGAAGACATTGATAAGTATGAACATCCAAACAATGGTGAAAACAACGTAACCATACTAACACCAAGGATTGAAACCGAGGATATTCATCGAGCTTTAGAAGTATTCGGAGATGGATGTGGTCCTGATGGCATTCCAGCTTCATTATTGAAAGATTTCACATCGTTGGTAACTCCTCTGTGTCTTCTATTTAATCAATCATTACAACTCGCCGTATTTCCAACGAAATGGAAAGTAACAAGAGTAACACCAATTTTCAAAACAGGAGCAAGAAATGATGTCTCTTGTTACAGAGGAATTACATCAATATCTTCAATACCCAAATTATTTGAACTGGTTGTATGCAACTCATTCAGATCTTTGGTTCCTCGATTCATCTCACAGTGTCAGCATGGTTTTATACCCAAAAGATCAACATCATCAAATCTTATTGAATTTACCAGCAACACCATTAAAGAAATTGAAATGCATAAGCAAGTTGATGTGGTGTATACTGACTTTGCCAAAGCCTTTGACTCCATCAGTCATTGTAAAACGTTGGAACAGTTATACAGATTCGGTTTTTCTAAACAGTTTGTTGCGTGGTTTAAATCATATTTGAGTAATCGCATTCAGTATATTGAGCTTAGTAATAGAAGATCAGAATCAATTCAAGCTACTTCAGGAGTACCACAAGGCTCTCATGTTGATCCTTGGATCTTCATAATTTTCATCAATGACGTTACTGAAGTAATACAACATTCTAAGGTATTAATGTTTGCAGATGATCTCAAAATCTTTAAAACAGTAGAAAACATCGGCGATACCCATAAGCTACAAGAAGACATCGACAATCTAGCGAAATGGTGTGAGTCTAACCTCCTCAGTCTCAACATCAACAAGTGTAAGAGTTTATCGTTCCATCGAAAAGTTAACCCTGTTACACAACAATATCAAATAAATGGCGTACTTTTACAAAAAGTATTCGAGATTAAAGACCTAGGGGTTACTTTCGTTGAAAACATGTGCTTTACTAAGCATATTGAACAATGCGTTGCTAGAGCCAATTCCATGCTTGGTTTTATTAAGCGTTGGACTGGGGATATTCATGACCTAGAGACAATCAAGATCCTGTATTATGCCTACGTGAGATCTCAACTTGAATATGCTGTCAACATCTGGTGTCCTTTTTACGACGAACCTATGGGATTATGACCATGACTTACCGCACCACGTTAACCTGAAGCGATTACCATCATATGCTACTGGATGCAAAACCTATCAAATGACAACATTGGCAAATAGACGAGAGCTTTTAAAGTGTTCGTTTATTGGAAATATTTTACTTGATCAAATCGATGCACCATCCATACTGGAATCAATTAAAATAAAGGCACCGAGTAGGAATTTAAGAGATCATGAGTTCCTTCATCTAAATAAACACAGAACAAACTATGGTGACAATGAACCGGTAAACATGATGTCGAAGAGTTTTAATAAAATCGACCATCTGTTCGACTTTTACTTAAGTAAAAACAGCTTTAAACGTAGGTTGAAGCAACATTTTGCTCCAACCTAAAAATATTTTTAGGTCAATTTTTATTCTTTTTTTGTTTAATTTAATTTTTATTCTACCATGTTCAGTATGTTATAAATTCAAGTCATATTTGTTGACTTTTCTCAGTATAAATAAATAAATAAATAAATAAATTCTTAATGAATGAGTGTTTAATTTAACAAATAATACTTACTGGTTTTAAACTTATTTAATTAGGTTTCATTTCTTTCGGGAAAGGTTTCAATTAATTCAAAATCGTTTATTTTAATTCGGAACAAGTTTCATTTATTTGAGGAATAGTTTCGCTGATAGATTAACCGTCGTAAGGTTTCTTGATTCAGAACGCAATCACAGAGAGCTCAATGGAATATTATTTGCATAAATCTGGTAAGTCCCTTCATCCTAAAATTGTTAATTTGCTGGCCGTTTTACTAATCGTTATACCATTTCAAGCCATGATCACCGCACTGACAGTAAGACAATATTAATCAAATCAATATTTTAAAATAAAAATTGAATAAAAACCGTCAAATTCAAATACATATATATGTACAATAAAAACTCGTATCGTACGTATAACCATTAATCGGTATCGGTACCAACTTGTGGCACTAATTAAATTCGTTGATAATGAAAAGTACTTAATCCAAGCACTCTCTTAATAAAAATGACAACTAAATTGAAAAGCAACCTCGCGAGGAGACTTTTCGTTAGCCGTCTGGTAGTTAATAGCATAATGTAGCATAATTTAGTTTAGTCAGAAATTTAGTCGAAAAAATCGGTGACAGGCACACAGCATTAGGCCCGTTGCACATTTCAGCTAAGCTAAGCGAGAAATGTAGTTTTCGTTTGCTTTGTTAGCTCGCCTAGCTCACCCCTTTGCACTTTTCAGCTGATAGCTAGCCTTATACAAACATACACTTCTGATTTTATATCTTCCCATTAAAATTTTTTATTTTCAACCAGGGGATAAGAATTTAGCTCACATCGCTTAGCTTAGCTTAGCTGAAATGTACAACGGGCCTTAGTGTTGTAAATTGGACGCCGCGCCGCGTATTGTTTGTACATTGTACGGCAAGCATTTTCAGTCTGCATAAATGGCAAAACACTGAAGCGCAATGTCATTTGGTGTCCGGATGACGTGGATACATCCACAAGTACATGATTTAATTCGTGAATGGTGAATTTCCTGTTCCTGAAAGATCAAACCCAACTGAAGAATATTTACCACTAACATTTGAATTTGATGAAAAACACCTGTTTCAATGTATCAACCATCCAATGTCACTGCGCCATGCAATCACATTGAAATTTCGCAAACCCGTTTGGATATTATGGTATGTATTATGGATATAATTCATTCTTTTGTCAAAGGATTTAAAACAAGTGAACATTTTAGCTAAAAATGTTCGGATGTATGGAGCAATAAATCGTCATCGTCAATTTACGAATTTTCTCAAATCAATTGAGAATAATTCACTCGCTTTTTGCACTGGTTTCGTTTCCACAAAGCACCATGCATATAATTCCGAAGATTGGCGATTATCTATCAATTCCTCTAAAAACCGTTTGAAGCCAGTTAGTTCTCCACCACGTGACCAACTCAAAAATTATAAGGCAAATTTATTTCACCTTTCCGTAAACAGTAACCTTGAGTTAGTATTGTTTCAAGCAAAGTAGGCGGAGTATTTTGATTTTCGGCATTGTATATTAGTGTATTTTTGGATGTAAAACAAAAACTAGTTATCGCAAAATATTGATATAGGGTTCATTTTATAGATAAAGGAATACAGATTAAGGAAAAAGTATAAAAGTTGTATCATCTTTAATTTTTTCCTTTTTAAATTGGCCGCCGAAATGATATTTTCAAATAAAATTTAAAAAAATCGCGTTTTTTCGCGATTTCTTTGTTAAATGATCAGGGCCCTATTGCACCATCAACTACTTATCACTTATTACTTATCAAATTATCAAAAGTTAGTTTTTTTGATTATGATAAGTAATAAGTGTTTCACGAAAAGTAAAAAAAATTCACTCACATATCAATTTAGAAACTTATCAAATTTTGATAATGATAAGTGATAAGCGTTGCACATCAGAATGTCTATAACTTATCAAATGACAAATTATCAAATTTTTATGATAAGTTGTAATGATCCTTGAGTATAATGGAACTTGGTTATTTATCAACCGATTAGGATGAAAATTGACAGGTACAATGAAAATAGGATGCTAAAATGATTTTTAGATGAAGTTCTGGAATATGGCCAAGTCGGATGGAACTTGGCTATTTATCAACCGATTAGGATGAAAATCGACAGGTACAATGAAAATGGGATTCTAAAATGATTTTTAGATGAAGTTCTGGAATATGGCCAAGTCAGATGGAACTTGGTTATTTATCAACCGATTAGGATGAAAATTGACAGGTACAATGAAAATGGGATGCTAAAATGATTTTTAGATGAAGTTCTGGAATATGGCCAAGTCGGATGGAACTTGGCTATTTATCAACCGATTAGGATGAAAATCGACAGGTACAATGAAAATGGGATGCTAAAATGATTTTTAGATGAAGTTCTGGAATATGGCCAAGTCGGATGGAACTTGGCTATTTATCAACCAATTAGGATGAAAATCGACAGGTACAATGAAAATGGGATTCTAAAATGACTTTTAGATGAAGTTCTGGAATATGGCCAAGTCAGATGGAACTTGGTTATTTATCAACCGATTAGGATGAAAATCGACAGGTACAATGAAAATGGGATGCTAAAATGATTTTTAGATGAAGTTCTGGAATATGGCCAAGTCGGATGGAACTTGGCTATTTATCAACCGATTAGGATGAAAATCGACAGGTACAATGAAAATGGGATGCTAAAATGATTTTTAGATGAAGTTCTGGAATATGGCCAAGTCGGATGGAACTTGGCTATTTATCAACCGATTAGGATGAAAATCGACAGGTACAATGAAAATGGGATTCTAAAATGATTTTTAGATGAAGTTCTGGAATATGGCCAAGTCAGATGGAACTTGGTTATTTATCAACCGATTAGGATGAAAATTGACAGGTACAATGAAAATGGGATGCTAAAATGATTTTTAGATGAAGTTCTGGAATATGGCCAAGTCGGATGGAACTTGGCTATTTATCAACCGATTAGGATGAAAATCGACAGGTACAATGAAAATGGGATGCTAAAATGATTTTTAGATGAAGTTCTGGAATATGGCCAAGTCGGATGGAACTTGGCTATTTATCAACCAATTAGGATGAAAATCGACAGGTACAATGAAAATGGGATTCTAAAATGACTTTTAGATGAAGTTCTGGAATATGGCCAAGTCAGATGGAACTTGGTTATTTATCAACCGATTAGGATGAAAATCGACAGGTACAATGAAAATGGGATGCTAAAATGATTTTTAGATGAAGTTCTGGAATATGGCCAAGTCGGATGGAACTTGGCTATTTATCAACCGATTAGGATGAAAATCGACAGGTACAATGAAAATGGGATGCTAAAATGATTTTTAGATGAAATTCTGGAATATGGCCAAGTCGGATGGAACTTGGCTATTTATCAACCGATTAGGATGAAAATCGACAGGTACAATGAAAATGGGATTCTAAAATGATTTTTAGATGAAGTTCTGGAATATGGCCAAGTCAGATGGAACTTGGTTATTTATCAACCGATTAGGATGAAAATTGACAGGTACAATGAAAATGGGATGCTAAAATGATTTTTAGATGAAGTTCTGGAATATGGCCAAGTCGGATGGAACTTGGCTATTTATCAACCGATTAGGATGAAAATCGACAGGTACAATGAAAATGGGATGCTAAAATGATTTTTAGATGAAGTTCTGGAATATGGCCAAGTCGGATGGAACTTGGCTATTTATCAACCAATTAGGATGAAAATCGACAGGTACAATGAAAATGGGATTCTAAAATGACTTTTAGATGAAGTTCTGGAATATGGCCAAGTCAGATGGAACTTGGTTATTTATCAACCGATTAGGATGAAAATCGACAGGTACAATGAAAATGGGATGCTAAAATGATTTTTAGATGAAGTTCTGGAATATGGCCAAGTCGGATGGAACTTGGCTATTTATCAACCAATTAGGATGAAAATTGACAGGTACAATGAAAATGGGATGCTAAAATGATTTTTAGATGAAGTTCTGGAATATGGCCAAGTCGGATGGAACTTGGTTATTTATCAACCGATTAGGATGAAAATCGACAGGTACAATGAAAATGGGATGCTAAAATGATTTTTAGATGAAGTTCTGGAATATGGCCAAGTCGGATGGAACTTGGCTATTTATCAACCAATTAGGATGAAAATCGACAGGTACAATGAAAATGGGATTCTAAAATGACTTTTAGATGAAGTTCTGGAATATGGCCAAGTCAGATGGAACTTGGTTATTTATCAACCGATTAGGATGAAAATCGACAGGTACAATGAAAATGGGATGCTAAAATGATTTTTAGATGAAGTTCTGGAATATGGCCAAGTCGGATGGAACTTGGCTATTTATCAACCGATTAGGATGAAAATCGACAGGTACAATGAAAATGGGATGCTAAAATGATTTTTAGATGAAATTCTGGAATATGGCCAAGTCGGATGGAACTTGGCTATTTATCAACCGATTAGGATGAAAATCGACAGGTACAATGAAAATGGGATTCTAAAATGATTTTTAGATGAAGTTCTGGAATATGGCCAAGTCAGATGGAACTTGGTTATTTATCAACCGATTAGGATGAAAATTGACAGGTACAATGAAAATGGGATGCTAAAATGATTTTTAGATGAAGTTCTGGAATATGGCCAAGTCGGATGGAACTTGGCTATTTATCAACCGATTAGGATGAAAATCGACAGGTACAATGAAAATGGGATGCTAAAATGATTTTTAGATGAAGTTCTGGAATATGGCCAAGTCGGATGGAACTTGGCTATTTATCAACCAATTAGGATGAAAATCGACAGGTACAATGAAAATGGGATTCTAAAATGACTTTTAGATGAAGTTCTGGAATATGGCCAAGTCAGATGGAACTTGGTTATTTATCAACCGATTAGGATGAAAATCGACAGGTACAATGAAAATGGGATGCTAAAATGATTTTTAGATGAAGTTCTGGAATATGGCCAAGTCGGATGGAACTTGGCTATTTATCAACCGATTAGGATGAAAATCGACAGGTACAATGAAAATGGGATGCTAAAATGATTTTTAGATTAAGTTCTGGAATATGGCCAAGTCGGATGGAACTTGGCTATTTATCAACCGATTAGGATGAAAATCGACAGGTACAATGAAAATGGGATTCTAAAATGATTTTTAGATGAAGTTCTGGAATATGGCCAAGTCAGATGGAACTTGGTTATTTATCAACCGATTAGGATGAAAATCGACAGGTACAATGAAAACGGGATTCTAAAATGATTTTTAGATGAAGTTCTGGAATATGGCCAAGTCGGATGGAACTTGGCTATTTATCAACCGATTAGGATGAAAATCGACAGGTACAATGAAAATGGGATTCTAAAATGATTTTTAGATGAAGTTCTGGAATATGGCCAAGTCAGATGGAACTTGGTTATTTATCAACCGATTAGGATGAAAATCGACAGGTACAATGAAAATGGGATGCTAAAATGATTTTTAGATGAAGTTCTGGAATATGGCCAAGTCAGATGGAACTTGGTTATTTATCAACCGATTAGGATGAAAATCGACAGGTACAATGAAAATGGGATGCTAAAATGATTTTTAGATGAAGTTCTGGAATATGGCCAAGTCGGATGGAACTTGGCTATTTATCAACCGATTAGGATGAAAATCGACAGGTACAATGAAAATGGGATTCTAAAATGATTTTTAGATGAAGTTCTGGAATATGGCCAAGTCGGATGGAACTTGGTTATTTATCAACCGATTAGGATGAAAATCGACAGGTACAATGAAAATGGGATTCTAAAATGATTTTTAGATGAAGTTCTGGAATATGGCCAAGTCAGATGGAACTTGGTTATTTATCAACCGATTAGGATGAAAATCGACAGGTACAATGAAAACGGGATTCTAAAATGATTTTAGATGAAGTTCTGGAATATGGCCAAGTCGGATGGAACTTGGCTATTTATCAACCGATTAGGATGAAAATCGACAGGTACAATGAAAATGGGATTCTAAAATGATTTTTAGATGAAGTTCTGGAATATGGCCAAGTCGGATGGAACTTGGCTATTTATCAACCGGTTAGGATGAAAATCGACAGGTACAATGAAAATGGGATTCTAAAATGATTTTTAGATGAAGTTCTGGAATATGGCCAAGTCAGATGGAACTTGGTTATTTATCAACCGATTAGGATGAAAATCGACAGGTACAATGAAAATGGGATTCTAAAATGATTTTTAGATGAAATTCTAGAATATGGCCAAGTATGATGAAATGAGATTCAACGCATTTGAATTGCTTAATAAACTATTGTACTGCAGTGCGCTATTCGCGATAAATAAATTCTGTAGCGACTCACTTACTTATTCAATCAAATATTCCCAAAATATTCATCACTCGTTCATCGCCACAATCTACCAATCACGTATATTAGAGCGCACATCCACACTTCACACTGTACCTACATAAACTCAGCATATCGTCTGCACCAAGCAACACAACGCATAATTCATTTTACACAATTATACTACAATGTACAATCTAAATAATTCATCTTCTTTTTGTTGTTTTCGCTATAGTATACGGACAAATTCGGTGTTATTGTTTCGACGCGTATAGTGCTACTATGTTCACCCCATAACTAAATTATTTAAATTATTAATAATAATATATATTTCGGGAATTAATATGAAGGTGAAATATTTATCAATACAATTGATGAGAAATATCACTATAAACTTAACCCATTTGATCCCACTATACCTGTACGGGTTCAGAAAAATCACTAACTTTGCAACCACTCCTGCGGTATTTAATGTCAAATTTCGATTTGTATTCTACCGTTATATGATTTTTAGTTCGTTTATCATATTTAAAAAAAAATCCATTTCGAGAAAGGATTTTGAGTGTTATAAAATATTTGAAGTACTAACACGATTTTGCCTGCAATAGTTGGATCCACCCGCATATGATTTAAACAAGGAAATTTTTCCTTCAGAATTCCTATTGACAAACAATTTGAATTTAACTGTATTATACAAAAATTGGAATCGTCATATACAAACCAAAACTATTTTCCACTATTCTTCTCGTCCGCTTATGAGCTCGATTAAATCTTTGCTCTATTGCATAGTCCGGTTTTTTTCGCAATGGTGGGATAAGCCAATCTTTAAGTGGGTAAGCACTATGTCATCGAAAATCACAGCACCGGGAAACGGACGAAAACCAGACTCAAAATTGCTGAATAGCCTTGTGTTTTGCAATACTCTGGAGTCATGGACACTACCGGGCCAATTTGAATTTACTGCATAAAAGCTGCGGTCTGGGCCACACACCATCATTACATTCAGTGAATGTTTTCCATGTCGATTCACAAAGTGTTCTTCATTGACCGTAGGTGCATCTATATTAATCATTGTTCCATCGATGCAACCAGCTACCTGAGGGAAACCACCCATCTCAAGAAACTTCAATGGGATATCCTGGATATTTTCAGGCCAACACACGGTTTCCGCCATCATGCTATCGATGATAGTATCTGCTACTCGATGAATAATCCTACACACAGTCGATTTATTAATGCCGTGCATATTGCCAATCCCGTGATATTGCGCGCCATTTCCTAACCAATGCAGTGTTGTTAGTATCTGCTGTAGAGGACTCAACGCATAGTTTCGATCGCTTCCATGGCGCAAATTTGCTCCTATTTTTATTAAAATTGCTCAATTTGTTCGCGTGACAAACGAAAATTTTCTAACACTCCCGAATCTAGAGAATAATTGGTTCTGGCTTTCATTACACGATTTCTTCTTTCGTTTTCATCCTCGAATAATCTTTCGAACCGACGCATTTTTTTATAAAAATTATTTGTTTGTTTAATAAACTTCAGTTTTGTTTACTAAAGTTGATATAGGTACCTATATTTGAGAGTTTTATATTAATTTTAAAATATCGAAAAACAACTGTCTTACCTCTATGATAAATCGAACAGAATGAAATTATCCTTACACTTGTAAACACATTGTTACGTGTATTGATATGTTGATCGATACATTATTTGTGAATTGCTTTATAAATATCGAATTTTTAAGGTACTATTTCTGAGTAATAAATTCACTTGTTATAAGCACAGATAAGAATAGACAGATGTGGATCTTGTATGGGCCATATTTACATTCCAAACTTCAATGCAATAATTTTGAGACATAAATGTAAATTATATTTTATAATATGTATAGGGTTTTCCAATAAGAGGTTTCATTTTGATATTAAAAAAAACGAGTATTTTTTAAGAGAAATCAATAAATGTTTATTTCATTGTAAAGAGGAAGATATGCCATTAACATTTGAAAACGATATCAGCCAAATGGCCGCCACGGCTACGCTTGCAGCACCATATCATTTTCGAACCCCTTTCCAATCTTCGAAATCTTGAATCGATTGTGGAGCATTGGCATAGACCTTATCTTTCACGTGGCCCCAAAAAAAAAAGTCTAAAGATGTTAAATCACAAGATCTCGGTGGCCAATTGTGATCACCTCTTCGAGAAATAACACGGTCAGGAAACTTTTCTTGCAAAATTGCGATTGGTTCGTTGTTTGTGTGGCACGTAGCACCGTCTTGCTAAAATTAAACGCTGTCCAAATAAATATCTTTCAATTCCGGCCCTAAAGAATCATTAATCGTAGCTCGGTATAGCGCAATCCATTCACTGTAACAGTTGCACCAGCCTCATTTTCGAAAAAGTAAGGTCCTATCACACCGCCAGGCCAAAACCGCACCAAACAGTGACACGTTGAGAATGGAGAGGCTTTTCAATAATCATTCTTGGATTTTATAAACTCCAAATGCGACAATTCTGCTTATAAACGTAGCCTCCGAGGTAAAAAATAATCCACATCACTGATGATGATTTTTCGATGAAAATCCGGATCATTTTGATGCATTTGAAGGACCCAATCAGTGAAGACACGACATTTATGGTGATCGATCGGCTTGAGTTCTTGTGTTAACTGAAATTTAAAAGCCTTAAGACTATATAAAAATCATCTTAGAATCCCATTTCCATGGTGCATGCTCAATTTCATCAAATTCGGATAAGAAATGGCCAAGTTCCTCCCAAATTGGCCATATTCCAGAACTTCCTCTAAAAATCTTTTAAGAATCCCATTTCCATCGTGCGTGCTCAATTTCATCAAATTCGGATAAGAAATGGCCAAGTTCCTCCCTAATTGGCCATATTCCAGAACTTCCTCTAAAAATCTTTTAAGAATCCCATTTCCATCGTGCGTGCTCAATTTCATCAAATTCGGATAAGAAATGGCCAAGTTCCTCCCTAATTGGCCATATTCTAGAACTTCCTCTAAAAATCTTTTAAGAATCCCATTTCCATCGTGCGTGCTCAATTTCATCAAATTCGGATAAGAAATGGCCAAGTTCCTCCCTAATTGGCCATATTCCAGAACTTCCTCTAAAATTAATTTAAGAATCCCATTTCCATCGTGCATGCTCAATTTCATCAAATTCGGATAAGAAATGGCCAAGTTCCTCCCTAATTGGCCATATTCCAGAACTTCCTCTAAAAATCTTTTAAATCCCATTTCCATCGTGCATGCTCAATTTCATCAAATTCGGATAAGAAATGGCCAAGTTCCTCCCTAATTGGCCATATTCCAGAACTTCCTCTAAAAATCTTTTAAGAATCCCATTTCCATCGTGCATGCTCAATTTCATCAAATTCGGATAAGAAATGGCCAAGTTCCTCCCTAATTGGCCATATTCCAGAACTTCCTCTAAAAATCTTTTAAATCCCATTTCCATCGTGCATGCTCAATTTCATCAAATTCGGATAAGAAATGGCCAAGTTCCTCCCAAATTGGCCATATTCCAGAACTTCCTCTAAAATTCATTTAAGAATCCCATTTCCATCGTGCATGCTCAATTTCATCAAATTCGGATAAGAAATGGCCAAGTTCCTCCCTAATTGGCCATATTCCAGAACTTCCTCTAAAAATCTTTTAAGAATCCCATTTCCATCGTGCATGCTCAATTTCATCAAATTCGGATAAGAAATGGCCAAGTTCCTCCCTAATTGGCCATATTCCAGAACTTCCTCTAAAATTCATTTAAGAATCCCATTTCCATCGTGCATGCTCAATTTCATCAAATTCGGATAAGAAATGGCCAAGTTCCTCCCTAATTGGCCATATTCCAGAACTTCCTCTAAAAATCTTTTAAGAAGCCCATTTCCATCGTGCATGCTCAATTTCATCAAATTCGGATAAGAAATGGCCAAGTTCCTCCCTAATTGGCCATATTCCAGAACTTCCTCTAAAAATCTTTTAAGAATCCCATTTCCATCGTGCGTGCTCAATTTCATCAAATTCGGATAAGAAATGGCCAAGTTCCTCCCTAATTGGCCATATTCCAGAACTTCCTCTAAAAATCTTTTAAGAATCCCATTTCCATCGTGCGTGCTCAATTTCATCAAATTCGGATAAGAAATGGCCAAATTCCTCCCAAATTTGCCATATTCCAGAACTTCCTCTAAAATTCATTTAAGAATCCCATTTCCATCTTGCATGCTCAATTTCATCAAATTCGGATAAGAAATGGCCAAGTTCCTCCCTAATTGGCCATATTCCAGAACTTCCTCTAAAATTCATTTAAGAATCCCATTTCCATCGTGCATGCTCAATTTCATCAAATTCGGATAAGAAATGGCCAAGTTCCTCCCTAATTGGCCATATTCCAGAACTTCCTCTAAAAATCTTTTAAGAATCCCATTTCCATCGTGCATGCTCAATTTCATCAAATTCGGATAAGAAATGGCCAAGTTCCTCCCTAATTGGCCATATTCCAGAACTTCCTCTAAAATTCATTTAAGAATCCCATTTCCATCGTGCATGCTCAATTTCATCAAAATCGGATAAGAAATGGCCAAGTTCCTCCCTAATTGGCCATATTCCAGAACTTCCTCTAAAAATCTTTTAAGAATCCCATTTCCATCGTGCGTGCTCAATTTCATCAAATTCGGATAAGAAATGGCCAAGTTCCTCCCTAATTGGCCATATTCCAGAACTTCCTCTAAAAATCTTTTAAGAATCCCATTTCCATCGTGCATGCTCAATTTCATCAAATTCGGATAAGAAATGGCCAAGTTCCTCCCTAATTGGCCATATTCCAGAACTTCCTCTAAAATTCATTTAAGAATCCCATTTCCATCGTGCGTGCTCAATTTCATCAAATTCGGATAAGAAATGGCCAAGTTCCTCCCAAATTTGCCATATTCCAGAACTTCCTCTAAAATTCATTTAAGAATCCCATTTCCATCTTGCATGCTCAATTTCATCAAATTCGGATAAGAAATGGCCAAGTTCCTCCCAAATTGGCCATATTCCAGAACTTCCTCTAAAATTCATTTAAGAATCCCATTTCCATCTTGCATGCTCAATTTCATCAAATTCGGATAAGAAATGGCCAAGTTCCTCCCTAATTGGCCATATTCCAGAACTTCCTCTAAAAATCTTTTAAGAATCCCATTTCCATCGTGCATGCTCAATTTCATCAAATTCGGATAAGAAATGGCCAAGTTCCTCCCTAATTGGCCATATTCCAGAACTTCCTCTAAAAATCTTTTAAGAATCCCATTTCCATCGTGCATGCTCAATTTCATCAAATACGGATAAGAAATGGCCAAGTTCCTCCCAAATTGGCCATATTCCAGAACTTCCTCTAAAATTCATTTAAGAATCCCATTTCCATCTTGCATGCTCAATTTCATCAAATTCGGATAAGAAATGGCCAAGTTCCTCCCTAATTGGCCATATTCCAGAACTTCCTCTAAAAATCTTTTAAGAATCCCATTTCCATCGTGCATGCTCAATTTCATCAAATACGGATAAGAAATGGCCAAGTTCCTTCCTAATTGGCCATATTCCAAAACTTCCTTAGAAAATCATTTTAGAATCCCATTTCTACCGCCCATTTCAAATTTCATAATAATCTATTGAGAAATAGCGAAGTTCCACTTTAGTTGGCCACATTCCAGAACTTTATCCAGAAATCACCTTAGAATCCCAATTCCATCGCTCACGTCAAATTTCATCATAATCGGTGAAGAAATAGATAAGTTCCACTTTAATTGGCCACACACAACAGGAGAAAAAAAAAACGTTTTTAACAGACTTCCGTCATGCCACTACAATTTGTAGCTCTTATCAATTTATTTGAGTAATGAAATTTTTCTTATTGCTATTTTGGATAATTATCATTAAATGTATTCGATTATTGATAAGTTAAATCTTTTGGTGCAACAGAACTACGAAAAACTTATCAAAAACCTCAAACTTATCGCTTATCCAAATATTACTTATCATTTATCATTTCGCGAATTGGTGCAACTTAATTTTGATAAGTGAGTGCTTATTACTTATTATAACTCAATAAAATACTTATCAAATTTCAATTTGGTACAACAGAAAATTATCAAAAATTATGATAAGTTGATAAGTAATAAGTGATAAGTAGTTGGTGCAACAGGGCCCAGGTACGATTTTCTGTTTAATGGATTATGACGCTGTAGAGCATGCTGTATTTATATATGACGCTAGTTTTTTTCGGCATTTCAGACCAACTTTTTTCGGCTTCCCGCACACCGTGTAGTGTATCAAATTTTATATCTGAGCAGCGTAACTGATATAGGTGTTGATCTGTAACAACAAACTTCGAATAGAAAATGATCCGGGTTCGATGCTCACCAAAGTTCTTAATGATTTTTTTAATATTATTTTAATTCCATAACGGCATTTCATTGTTTCCATACGAATTGAAAAACATAAAATTTTGTATTGTAAAACAAGGAATATATAAATTGTACCCGTCCTAGGACGGGCTGTACACCCTAGTATTTAATACCGAAAACCAGTAAAACACTATAATGTATAATAAAATGCACACATGCTACTTCTGTCTTGAGTTTGTATCGTAATTCGCCTACTGTTTGAAATTGTTGGTTACACTTAAGGGGAAACGTCTACACGAAAGGGGAAATAAGGGGCAAGCCTTAAGTGCGAGGAATGGAGGCGCAACGTATCGAGCAAAACTTTATTTCTATATATCTTAACCAATTTTGATAAAATTCAGCATGCATGATGGTAATCTGATTCTAAAATGATATTTAGATAAAGTTCTGGAATATGGCCAATTAGCAAGGAATTTGGCCATTTCTTATCCGATTTTGATGAAATTTGGCATGCACGATGGAAATGATATTCTATAATGGTTTTTAGATAAAGTTCTGGAATATGACCAATTAGGAAGGAACTTGGCCATTTCGTATCCGATTTTGATGAAATTCTTAATGCACGATGGAAATTGGATTCTAAAATGATTTTTATATATTTACTGAGATAGAATTACCCACCGACTAGCACATTAACACTACACAGAATTGTACTAAAGCAAACCGAATAATTTTTAACAGGAATGTCCAAATACTGCTCGGTTCAAGAAGTGTCCTCAAGAAACCGAATTACAACACAAAGAAGATGGCCCTACTGATCCTTCTTGTGGTACATTCAATAGCCATATAACCGAAGTAAAAAATTACTCACCGGAATTCAAATCGATAATTTGGAAGAAGAAAAAGCTTCAATTTCATGTAATTAAAATCATTCTTCAAGGTCAAACAGAGCTACAAACTGAATTACTGGTGTTGAAAACACCTAATGACTGCTTCTGCTACTATTTAATCAGTGGTTTTCTTCGGAACCTAGCAGATCAATTGAATTTATATGCTCGGAAAACTAATACATATTGAAACTCGATTCATCACTGAAGAATCAGAACTTCTAATCCTTTTCCAAACGTCCGAGCTTATTGGGGAAGACATTCACTGGAAGAAGCAAGACAATCTATAACTCGCCATCGCTTCGAGGAGACGCGTTGCGGGGTTCGATACATTGTATAAAATACGACCGCTTATAAAACATTTCAATGGGCGATTTGTTCTATCCCAATGCGTCAGCGTCTCTGAGTTGATGAATAAATGTCTGCTACCAAAATGCGAGGAAATCCAACACGTAAATATATGCCGGCCAAACCAAATAAATGGGGAACGAAAATTTTCTCACTTTGCGATACATCAGAGTATTCCTATGCATTTCAAATTTATTCGAGTGTTGGCGATAATGTAATTTCTGAGAATACACCGGATCTAGGGGCCGCGTCGAATGTCGTTGTTCGTCTGTCAAATCACATCCCAGATAATATCAACCACATTATTTATTTCGATAATTTTTATACCTCGCTCGGTTTGCTGGTATACTTCTGAAGCCGAGGCATCTATGCCAAATACTAAACTGTCCTTCGAATTGGAGCAAGCAAAAAATATAGTTGAGCGAGGATATTCTGCAAAATACGTTGGCACAGCTTGTGGTTTGGATATTAGCAATGTTTTGTGGCGTAATACAAAAACTGTCCGATTTCTTTCGACTTCCGTTGGGACCAAACCATTTTTGTCGCGACAACTGAAGCAACCACCTCGAAAAGCCATTCGATGAGGTCGAAAAAATAAGAAAAATATTGAAATCGATTGTCTTTGATAAGACTAGAAAATGGACAAACCGAATTTTTTTTTCACCTATGGGATTTAGCGATGGTCAATGCCTACGTTTTGTGTCATCGTCTTCCAGGAAACACTAAAAGAAGACAGCTTCCCGATTTTCATACTGAAGTAGCAGAAGCCCTTTGTGCGATGGGCACTGTCCAACCGGCGAAACGTGGTCGGATTTCTGATAGACCAATAAGGGCATTGTTGTGTATTTTTAGATAGATCGGGCAAAAGATGTGCAAAATGACAAACTGTAAATCTGAAACCCAATCGTTTTGCAAAAAATTTAATTTAAATTTATGCAACTCAACAACAAAAAAATTTTTTTTTTTAAATCCATAACCGTTAACATGCTGTGTGCAAAGTAATATTTTCTAACAATAAATGTTTTTAACATTCCACTACAAATTGAAATTTTTATTCAACATTCGACCCTGATCCGCCTGAAGGCGGATATTTATTTTTATCTGTACAAGGTGAGGATTAGGCCAAATTTAATTTCTGACATTGGATTTGTGTTTCTAGCACTAAAATTATTCTGTTGTAATTCTGTCAAAATTGTGGCATTAGAGGGTTAATTTAATTATTGATCTTAAATCTTACCAGAATAAGCCTGGGGTACACAAAGCTTACGAAAAAAATCCTTCATTTTTTATGAGTGAGTGATAGCCAGTTTTTTAATATAAACCTTCTCCGTATTTAAGGCATTTTGAAAAACTCAGACTTTCTATAACTGACTTAATGGCACATCATAATTCGCTTCGAGGATATAAATAATAAAATTTGTTGAAAACCACCCTGAATTGTTTTAATAACAAACAGTAAGTAGATTTTTGGAAACTTTACAAATACCTAATCAGTTGCATCCAGGTCACATATACAAAGAGCAGATCGTTCGATTCAAGGATGGCTTGGGGCAAGGAATAATTTCTCTGGCATCAAAGATAATAAAACTAAAAGCGGAGTAGTAAACATGTTTACTTCAGAACACTTTATGGTAAAATCAGACAAATCGGGTAGAATTTATTTGAGGAGGCGTATAATAATAAACAAATTTAAATATTGCTTCACATGAGATTGTTGGTTAACTAAGCATAAACGAACGTCAAATTGTATGACACATAAAGCCTGTTTAAAGGGCCCGATTGTCAAAGGTAAATATCTAGATCTCCTTAAGGCCTATACCAATTAGGTTTAGTGAAAAAAACAAGAATGAATTGGATTTCTTTAGTATCAAATTTATTCACAAGTATAAAATACTATAAACTCAAAATGGTATAGTCCCAAAAAATCCCTTCCTATCGTAAAAATCCAATAAGTACTGCAATCGTTCATAAACCACTGGTTTATCGTAAACCGCATATCGAGTCTTTAATATATCTTCTGTATCGGACATCAAACTTTCGATATTAAAAACTTCTCTATTATCCATATGTAGTGGAGGTACCATAGTCAAAGAAACAATTGCAGAACAAAGTGATTTCTTAAACATTTGAATTTGTAGTTCGATCAAACTTGGAATCCGTTTTGGATATTTGACAAGTTCAAGTGATTTAATCAATTCGGCATGATATATTTGTAGCAATCGATCCCAATCTTGTTCGAATAGCTCGTTGGCGGTAGAGATAAAAAACAGGTAGGTTAAATCAAGAGCAGGAGGCCCCCAAAGTCCCATTTGATAATCAACGAAAATCACATCCACAGGAGTATTATTCTCTTTAAACTTAAACATAATATTATTAATCCATAGATCACCATGGGTCAACGTGTTAAATGTACTATCATCTTTTTTGTACGTTAAGTCCGCAATTTCGACAACATTATCCAGCCAATGTTGCAATTTATCGTAAAAATGTTCGTAGCCTGGCCATTTTAGGCACATTTGTTGACAGTCACGCAAGCCGCTCGTAAATGGGGATAATAATCCCAAATTTTCACTACTAAGGACGCTTACTTTGTGTGGTTCAAATAATTCAGGCCTCTCTTCATAAATCATTGCGGTGATTGCGTGCATTTTGGCCAACTTTCGAATAATCATAGCTGTTGCATTAAAATCTAATCCCATGTGCAGATCCATATTTCGATAGTTTTGTTCCTTTAGGTCCTCAAATACTAAATAAGTGGGATTGACGCTTGTGGCAAAAGATCTGAAATTAAGTAAAAATGATCGTCAGTCAGAATATATACGCACACCTAATAAAATGTAATATTTTTTACATATACCAGATAGTTATACATATTATCTAACCTTGGCGCACATTTAAATTTTGAATCAATCATATCCAAATATTTTTTAAACTTTGGCTGAATGTCACTATAAAATGCTATCTCCTTATCGAA
This sequence comes from Tipula helvola, assembly GCA_963556165.1. Lineage (NCBI taxonomy): Eukaryota > Metazoa > Arthropoda > Insecta > Diptera > Tipulidae > Tipula > Tipula helvola. The sequence goes on along the minus strand of OY744481.1, from coordinate 251,205,328 downwards.
GAGTCCAATTTTTTGCAATAAATCGTTTAGTTCACCAGGCTCCAGACTGGTTTTGATTATTAAAGTTTTTTGCCTATACTTAACAAAAAGGATATTTTATTAATATTCTGGTTAATTGGTCATATTTTCGATTTTACCTTGCATTCAAACCACTTTCATCAGTAAAATTCACCGTAACCCGCATTAGATAACTCATAATATTTTCACCTTTCGCCACAGCATCATGCAACACAAAATCTACCACTTTAACATTTAATTGATTTTCACTCGACTTTAAAATCGTTTCTAAAAATTCACTTGTTAACCATGAATGACGTTCTGCGTTTGTAGTTACTGCTGCCATAATAAATCGCGTAGCAAAAAATATTTAATGTTTCCACTTAAACAATCAAACTGCCAATAAAGTTATAGCTTTTTAGACTTTAATCTAACATTTGTTAATCAATGTTTCCGCATTCTTAAACAGTAAGTGCACAATAAATGTGTAAATAATTGTCCTAAACCAAAAAGTTAAAGTTGCGCGTGACGCACTGTATATTTTTATTATCATAAATAATACTTTTAATAAGATATTAAACTACTCATAACTGATTATTAATTGTGTGTTAATTTAAATATTTTCGGTGCTTCATTTGGCTTATGCAACATTTATTTTTGGATTTTCAGTGCTAAGCAAACATTAAAACGGAATTTGATAAGGCATGATTATCTGAATTTTGTTTAATACCATCACAATACTATTAATGTGAACTATGAAAACATCTATAATTAGAAACGAATTTTTTATAATTAAGTTCGCCTGAATATCAGCTACTAATCTTAGTAGTAATAATTATAAACATGTAAGGCATTAAATTAATAAATTTTAAATAACAAATAGCTATTTTACATAATATATAAATAAATGAGAAAAAGCTTTCATTTTGTAATATACCAGAGCCTTCTAGAGCAGTGATGCCCAGCCTTGGGTCAATTTACTCATCACATTCAAACACTTTTTATTAGAAAAAGTATAAAGAAATGAATATAAATGAAGTAAACGTTTTTAGTTCTAAATATAGGTATATAAGAAAGAAATTACTACGCAACCGCAATGTCTCGGGTTTAGCGATGAAATCAATATTGAATTCGCCGCAGAGTACAGAGATCAGATGTGGACGTTTGTACAAAATTTCGACCAAAACTATCAATATTTTTGGGAGGCAAAACAAAAATAATAAAAATGTATGACTTGAAGGACGGGGACGACATTTTTCTATGAAAATGTTTCAGCTTTTTTATAGACAATATTTTAATTGTAAATGATATTCACTGTATTTTCGACTTGGTAAATCAGAAAAATAACAGAGGCCAATCACTTTTTAAAATGATCGTCGTGTCGATAAATAAAATTAAGAAACACAATAAGCAAAAATTGTTTCGAAAATAAAATTGAATTGAAGTTCAAAATCATCAAATAGCAAAAAGTTGTTAACACCAAAATTGTTGGTGCAAATATGTATAATTATGTAAAATTGTATAAAATCAAAAACTAAAATCAATAAAGTAAGAATTGCATTTTAGAACTCAACGAGTTAATTTAAAAATAAAATTGTTTTTAAATCCAGAAGATCGAGCAAAGCAGAATAAATGTAAGTATATCAACAACTAACATTTAATGGCCCAGGCCTAATGACGGTAGCGGTTAACCTCGCATGACGAGGGGGAAGCACATAAGGGTTAAACTGAGACCATCCCGTCAAATACTCGTCCTCTTTGGTATCCTTTCGAATTACTAACACTCATGCAAAATGCACTACTGAATGATGAATCTGATGAATTTATAATGAACAATGGCATATCAAATAGATTATAGAAAAACAAAAATCAGAGATCAGGTCAAATCGGTCAGGTTAAATCAGCAAATAAATATAAACATTTCCCGTGAATTTCATATATTCATGTGTTGTCGTCGCGTAGGATTATATTCAGTTATATACCTAGTTAACATCTGTAGTCATCAAATCCAGATTAACGACCCAAAAGGCGAAGTCAACAATAAACTTGCATGTCAACAACAATAACAGTTGCACTTCCATAAATTCAAGTTAATAAACTTATTTACCTTATTATGTATTTTTTGAACCCATTATATTGCAACTATGCGAAAAGTAATTATTCCAAATATAAGTCAATAGCATTATATTTTACTTTATTATGAATACATTGAACTCATAATATTGCAGCTATGCAAAAATCAGCTATATAATGACATTTAGTATTAAGAAATATGTTCACTCTTTTATATAAATTGTAATAAACTACTTCATTAAAACTAAAAACGTAGTATTTACTTACTTACCACACTCCGAGCTTAAACCACAACATAACTACCTATATATACAAGCATATATACTGACGAACAAACATAACATTTGGCGCTGTAGACGCTGCCAAAACATAACATTTGGCGCTGTAGACGCTGCCAAAACATAACATTTGGCGCTGTAGCAATTCGAACTTGTAACGGAATAGTTTTAAGTTTAGTTTACGGGAACTATAAACTAGTAAAGTGATTTGAAACGTATCAACAAACCGAATTATTATTTAATATTGTGAAATCATGCTATTACGATTAGTTAATTCCGGTAGTGTAAACATTAATTTAGGAATATTGATGAAATAACGACAAGTAAAACGACATATGAACGATAAATCAAAGACTATAGAAATAGAAGAAGAAGTTATATTTGCAAGAGCACCGAGAGTATCACGCTCACCAATACAGCGACAAACCGACGACCAGGGCGTACCATTAGCTCAGATTCCGTAGCCAAGCTAAGTCAGGAACAAGAAAAGAAGCAACAAAGCCAGAAGAAAAAATAAACCAACAGTCTAGTAGTCAAGAAGCAACAAGAGATAAAGACAACAGAAAACTAAAATTAAAGGAACTAGTAAGGGACATACCATGCATTCCGATATGGTTTGGTGAACCAAAACCGACGGTAAAACCCACTGACGAATACAATATCAAATTAGAAACAAACACAGTGTATGCCAGTGTATGCAACGGTAGAAATAGAAAATACACACACGGAAATCCAAGCAGAAATAGAAAAGACGTGTAACACTGAAGAAAAAGTAGAAGATACAACAGAAACACAAAAAGACAAACAAAATACAAAAATGAATTCACAACAGATACAGAAAGATGTGATAAATTACGTTCCAGAATTCAATGGAGAGAATGTGGCGCAAAATCAGAGCGAGTTGAGCAGATTCATAAATGCTGCAGATGGTATATATGACGCACTAGAAACAAACGAACAAAACGAGATATTAAATAGATGCATAAAATTACGGTTAGCAGGTGAAGCATACATAATATGAGGATTGATAGAAGAACGTTAAGAAAAATACTGACCGAGATGTATACCAAGGTGTATAGCCTGAAAGAATTACACAGAATTTTTTTGAATATAAAGCAAAAGATGGAGAAACAGTACGGTGTTTTGGGTATAGGCTGAGTGAGGCGTTGGATCAATACAAAAAAGGATATATGATAAAATACAAGTGTGACAATATTGACAAAACTTATATAGAATACCTTAATGATATAGCGATACAGACGTTTAAGAGAGGACTAAATAAAATGATCCTTAGAGAGAAGATAGCGACTTATAGGGCAAAAACGGTAGAGGACTTATTGAACGAAACAGAAACAATTGAACAGATGTTGTTGCTAACAAACAACATGCAGCCACAATCACAACAGACAATACAGAACCAACAAATACATACAAGTTATATGCAACCGATGCCGACGATGTGTTACTACTGCCAAAAACCTAACCATATATTCAGGGATTGCCGAACTAGAATGAGAGATGAGATGAGAGCTCGAACATTAAAATTCCAACCGTTAACAAACCCACAAAGGTACCAGCAATCAAATTACTACAGGAATAAGCATCAAAATAACAACAGACCAGAACAAAATAAACAGAATTTTCTCACGCAAACTCAGCAGACTTACGAAAGAACTCCAATAAACAGATTTAACTATTCCCACAGAATAATACAAGGTACATGAATAGAAATAATTTCACACCAAAATATTGTTCGTATTGTAAAACAATGACGGGACATACGTTTAATGAATGCAGAAGCAAGCTCCGGGAAAATTGGAATCAGAATAACGACAACCAACAGAACAGACAAATGGAGGAAAAGAAACTAGAAAGACGATTCAGTAATATGAAAATAAACGCAATCGCAAATATGCCGGAAAACTCCAACGGGTCCAACCAGTTGTAAGAGAGCCGCCGCCGCAGTTGGATCCGGATAAAAATAAAGAATTAATGCTATATGAACAGGATAACGAACACAATCTCCCAATGGATATAATTCCAAGAATATACCTAACAAATTTTGAAGAATTAGAAAAGCAACACGCCGACATCCCACCGCGTGAAACAAGTCAAGACACCGCCATCCCATCGAACAAGTTGAAGTGCCGCCATTCCACCGCACCAGACGAACATAAGTATAGTTAATAAAGAAGATGCCGACATCCCACTGCATCAAGCAAATGTAGCAGACACAGTACAGAAAAGAAAACAAGCGATTAGAAGTAGAAAGCAATGAAATGAATTATCAAACGATGTATTTACCATAATCTAGTTAATAGCGCTGATTGTAAGAATGAAATTGATAAATTGGTATCAGCATTTATGTAGGGGAAATTAACGAGAATACACGGAAAATACGAAATATTCAGAAGTAAATTAGCAATACACAGCAGAATAAAGATGTCTCAAATAATAGAACTACTCTAGATAAGAGTTATCACGAAACAAAAAATAAAGAATGAAACCACGTAAGAAGAGAGAAATTGCCTAAATCAAAGTTACACCTATTATTATTACTTGAGGGCCATGTGGGCGTTAAGCCACCTCGCACTGCGACCTAAAAGATCTTTTGTGCATCAAGCCCTACTTAATTACCCGTTCAGCCAATATTCAGGCTCTTAATGAACCTGATAATACTGCTCTCCCTCCTAGATGTCTACTGTAGGAAATACTTCTACACGCGTTACATACTATCTGGGCTCATTGCTCTCCCTCCTAGATGTAATAATATTTACTTCTGCTAGAAGATCGGTAGCATTGGGACTCGATGACTTCGAGAGAGCAGACCCACTCCCGTGTATTTCTTCCCGTGCCTCGTCTACCGTTTTGATTTAACTCTTGCGAGTTGCTGGGAATAAAAAAGTCGCCTGTAGGTCACCCAGCTTTACTACAGGAAGGCTAAATAAAACTGGAGGGTACCTGGTATCCAGAGTCCGCATATATAAACTAATTAACCTATCAGCCATTCATACTTCGGTATATGCTGTTCCACCTTAGATTGTTTTTTTTTTGTCAAGGTTTTCTCCTTTAGCGCCGTACTTTAGCCTGTCCCAAAAGGCCATATTCTGCCTAATGGTTTCAGTTACCAGTGGCGCCGCGAGAAGGCAGTACGTACACTTGCGCCTACTGGAAGGTTACGGAGCCCCTTTCAATAGACGCCAAACCACCAAAGCTACACTTAGTAACGACGCATAACCCTAACCCCAAATCCGAATACAACATAATACAAACCGTCATTGAAAACGAGGCGCCAGAGCAAACTGAAAACAAACCACTAAACACAGACACACAAATAATCCCAGACGCTCATAGAACTGAAACGAACATTCAAGATTTCCAAGTTAGCCGACGGAAAATATCAGGTTTTCAGGTTAACTGGAAAAATCAAGAACGACTACAAAATTTTAAAACAGAGAATAGTGACATACGGACTACAGGTATAGGATAAACAAAAAAGACTATAACTAAACAGTTACATACCTATTAACATTGTCAAAATAAGTAGTAGTAAGATAGCGTAATAAGTAATCCTAATAATAATACAATACTGAGCAAATTTGGTGTAATTTGCACAAATTTTTATTTTTGCTGGATCAGGAATTGGTTAAATAAAATCACCGCAAACACCAAATGAAACCACTTGATTTATTTCAATTAAACTCAAATTCAAATTTGGATAACAATATTAATTTAAACTTTATAACTTTATTTTATAATTCAATACAATTTTAAATCGCCTTTATATTAATCGCTTGTGTTGCTTGTAAGATCGCCTTTTTTAGAATGACCAATTTTCTGTAAAATCATCGTCAGCTAGTTTTTTCCCGGGAAAACCACTTTTCAAAACTCGTTTTGGTTGTGAGCCACTGAACACCAGTTTGACTATTTCCGATGACATCTTACAATGAATAGCTAACTTAAACTTATCTAGTACACAATATTCAACAAATGAGCTACTATTTTAATCTACAAAAATTGAGTTATAATAAAAAGTTTAAGAATCATTAAATATTTGTGTCAAAATAATAATTTGGTTATAAAAAACAATAATAATAACAATTGTGATACGGAAATGTGAAAAAGCTAAGTTTTGAAATTTAATTACAATAAAATAGCATTTAATATTTGTTTATATAATTTCAGCGTTCATCAACATTCTCTCGGCCTTAAAGGTACTACCTTTAAACATCTTCAACTGGAAGTAAAACCACTTTGTTTAGTGGTCGTTTATATTCGCTGTTTGCCGTCTTAATTGTCACTACTCTAATGTGACCATCTTCGCCAGGATGAACCTCCTTTATGCGGCCGATAACCCACTTACATGGAGGTAAAAATTGTTCCTTAAGAAGAACTACATCGCCAATTTTTAAATTGTTTTAAATAATTTGCCATTTATTTCGTTTCTGTAAGTTGTGTAAATATTCATTATTGAAACGCTTCCAAAACGTAAATGTTCGTTGTTGAATTGCACCCCACATCTTTGATAATTTAACTGGAGAATTTTCTCCGTACGGCTCCGGTAAACTGGTTATGGGTGCTCCAACCAAAAAATGAGCTGGTGTTAAAGCCTCATACGATTCGTCGCTTGTTGATGATGTTGTAATGGGTCGAGAATTTAAAATTGCTTCTATGTTGCATAATAATGTGGTAAGTTCTTCATACGTAAAATTTAAGTTTCCCGTTGCCTTCACCAAGTGTGTTTTTACAGACTTTACCGCTGACTCCCAAATACCAGCAAAGTGTGGTGCTATAGTGGTGGTGTATAATGCCAAGTTATTTTATTTTCAGACAGATATGTACCAATGTTCTTAATAAATTCATCCGATGATATTAATTTTTGGACTTCATTCTGGTGTCGATGCGCAGTTTGATACATTTGCTGCAGTTTTCTGTCTGCCCAACAAAATTGGACCCATTATCGCTGTGTATGTTGGAAGGAATACCTCGTCGTGCAATAAAGCGCCTTAAGGCTGCGATGAACCCATCGGTCGTGCAATCAGTGACCACTTCTATATGAATCGCCTTTGTCACAAGGCAAATGAAGATAGCAATATAACCTTTATACATTTTAGCGCCGAGACCTCTTCTATTTGCCAATGTAGTTGCTCCAGTGAAATCAACGCCGGTATTTTCAAAAGGTCTTGCCGGACTGACCCGCACCTTAGGTAGTTGCCCCATTAGTTGTGTCGGTGACTTCCCTCTGTTTCTCGCGCATGTAACACACTGCTTCACTATGTGGTTGACCATACTTCTGCCATTGATGATCCAAAACCTTTGCCTTAAAATATGAAAAGTTAGGGAAGGACCAGGATGGAGGAACGTTAAATGAATAAATGTTACAATTATTTGGCTGAGGATGGAATTTTTATGCAAAATAATTGGATGTTTTGTTGCGAAGTTGCAACTGGCTCTCTACAATCTACCGCCCACTCGTAAGGTTCCATTTTTATCAAGGAACGGATTTAGAGTTTTCAAGGTACTCTGTTTTTCCAACGATAAATTTTTTCTCAATCGCATAATGTCATCTTTGAAATCGTCTTGCTGAACATATTGTATTATGAGTTCTTCCGCTCGAGAGAGTTCAGATGTAGTTAAATATGGGAGAGTAATCGCTAGGTCGTGTTTATTTTTTGAATATTTCGCAATGAAGTTCTTTACAAATCGAGTTATTCTTGCTACAATTCTTATGAGCTTGGGATATGATGAAAACTTGTTAATTACTTTTGATAAATATTTGCTCCAGTTCTGTATGCAGAGCAGTTGTGCATTTCTTTCACATTTCTAAACGGATTGCTTCATTAGTCTCTCTGCATTCTTTTTCCTTAGACCACATTGTTCTTGGTTGTGATAGCCATTCTGGCCCTTGCGACCACAAATTGTATCCGCCTAACTGGGATGGAAATAATCCTCTCGTTGTAATGTCGGCTGGATTATCGCTTGATTTAACATGGGACCATTTTTCTCTCGGACATGACGAAAGAATTTGTGATGTCCTGTTACCAACAAAACATGTCCATTTGCTAGGGTGGTCACTAAGCCAAGATAATACTATCGATGAATCTGTCCATGCAAATACGCTATGTTTTATGTGTTGCGTTGAAGTTGATACAGCCATTAACAGTGTCGTTCCTAAGACTGCGGCGCATAATTCCAACCTTGGTAAGGATTTTTGTTTAATAGGTGCCACCTTCGTTTTCGCCGTCATGAGAGTCACTCGTATAATATTTTGCTCACAAATGCTTCTACAATATACAGCTGCTGCATATGCTTTCTCGCTTGCGTCCACAAAAACATGGAATTCCACCGTTCCCGATCATTGAATCCATCGCGAAATTTTTAAATTTTCAAAACACGGAAATTCATTTCCCAATCCAATTTTTGTAACCATAACTGTTGGAAGAGAATCTTTACAAGAATGGTCGAAGGGGACAGCCATCCTGATGGATAAAAAATTGTTGATGTATCCGACAACATGCTTCGTTTGGTCGCTGAAGTGATTTCAATATTTTTTACCTTAAAGGAGAAATAATCGCATTGAGGAAACCACTGTAAACCAAGGATTTTTATTGCATTCCTGTCATCGCATATGTTTACAAATGGATCATTTTCACAAATTAAGTTAGAATTCGCACTCCATTTTCTCAATTCGAATCCAGCTGATTTGCAAATTTCACTTATATTATTTTTTAATTTTAGCATTAACTCGATGGATATTTGAGCTACTTCAGGATAATTAATCATGTTTGTCTAAAGCCAATTGGAATAAGCATCTAGTTGCTAAAAACGGCGCAGAAGCAGTACCATAGGTAACAGTGGTTAATTTGAAATGTTTTAGTTTGTCATCTAGATCGCTGCGCCATAGAATTCTCTGGTAGTTGGCATCATCCTCCGTCACTCGCACCTGACGATACATTTTTTCAATGTCCGCAGTTACTAAATATTTGTGTGTTCTAAATCGCAATAATATATCCCAAAGAGATGATTGTATTGATGGTCCAATCATCATCACATCGTTTAGAGCGATTCCTGTAGAACTCCGTGACGATCCATCAAATACTACGCGAACTTTGGTTGTAGTGCTACTTGTTTTCACTACGGCATGATGAGGCAAGTAAAAGCATTTATGACCAGTCATTAAGATGTCCTTTTCAGCTATTTCTTCCATATGGTTTAAATCAAGGTATTCAGCCATAAACCTTTTGTATTCGACGCTAAGCTCTTTGTTCATTTTAAGTTTTCTTTCAATATTGTAGAACCGTTTTTCCGCCATGTGTAGTGAATTTCCTAGCTTTGACAAATTTTCCTTGAATGGAATTTTTACAACAAAACGGCCTGTTGAATCTCTCTGCACGCTTGATGAGAAGTGATTTTCTACCTCAATTTCTTCCGGACTCATCCTTTTGTGGTCGGTGGTTCTTCAATTTCCCAAAATCTTTTGAGAACTTCGTATAATTTAATTTCTAAATTGAGGGAGATATGTTGCACATTTGTTGTGTTTGACAAACTCGATTTTCCAGACATAATATACCCGAACATGGTGTTTTGCGCAATAGCAGAAGAGTCTGGATTAGTTTGCTTTCCGGCCCGTAATACATTGAAAAACACATTAGCACAGGTTTAAATCACTTATAAACTGCCAGGTTTAAATCACTTATTTTTTTATTTTTTATTTTTATTTATTTATTTTATTTAAATCCAAGATACAACTTAAAAAACAGGAAAAGCCTTTTGGTATAATTTACCAGTGGCAGGCATTTTTCCTCAAAATACAAAAAAACAAAATTAAGAAATACAAAAAATAATAATAAGAAAATAAAAAACTAAACATTTAGATATACTCGTAAAGTGATAAATATTAAAATTAAACATAATAATGACTAAAAGAGAAACAAGAATAAAATAAATATAATTATTATTAACTATGGGTGATATTGAATTAAAATTATTAAATATGAAAAAAAACATTTTAATAATAACGCAGTAGCGGCGAAGGAACAAGTGATACACAAAATAGTACACATTAAACAATACGCTCAAAAACAAAATCGATCGCAGCGAACTGAAAGAGCCACAATTTCAAAGATGACAAGAATTTATGTTTTGAATTTAAGCAACGTATGTCTCTGGGGAGCTTGTTAAAAATTGTAGGTGTTGTAACTGAAAAGTAATTAAAATAATGGGTTTTTAAAAATTTAGGAACCGTACGAAAATGCATGGTATTTGTACGCAAAGTGTAACTTTTTCAACTCAAAAAGCGATTACCACACCTCTCAAAGTATACATTCATGACCTTATAAACATAAAGATGTTTAAGTGGCAAAATATTACTCATTTTGAATAAAGGCCAAGACGAGCACAATCTATTCTTGAAAAACATCAATCTGAGTATAAACTTTTGAGCAATAACCAAAGGCCGGACTGTCTCATAGTACGTACCGCCCCAGCAACAAATACCATAGCGCAATCTGGACTCAATTAAGGCATGATAAAAAATTTTTAACACCGAAAACGAACAATTAGTACGCAAAAGATACATTTTTCTAATACCTGAATGTAGTGAAATATTTAAGTCAGATATATGACATTTCCAGTTTAAATGGCTATCTACATTTAACCCCAAATATTTAATGTTACTCACGGAATCAATCGTCAAACAATTTACATGACAATTACCACTCTTAGCGCAACGACGGTCGTGATAAACTATGTCTTTGTTGAAAGAACGCAACTCATTCAAATTAAACAACATTACTTTAGTTTTCGAACTTATTACCAGTTTGTGTGCAGTGAACCACTGGCTCAATAAACCTAAGTCATAATTAATATCAAATATCCTGTGCGGAGTCAAAATTTGATGAGGGTAGTACTACCGGTAATTTCTCCAAAATAAATGTCTCGGCACTAATGGATGAATTTGAGAATCGCGATATGATCTCTAAATTAGCAACTCCTTTGGTCACGATGCCTGATGTCGCCAATCCCGCTATTGGTATTTGTGCTCTTTTCTTTGGTATATTTAATTTAACCCGCTTGTATGTTTAAATTTGCCAGGTAATTATTCAAACTATTTTCGCTGTTTGATGAGGTTTGCGAGTTGTCTGGTACTTCAGTGTTCATGTTAGCGACTATTGGTTTTGACGATGTTTGATTTTGTTTAACAATGTCATCTGAATGTAGCAAAACGTTGTGTTTTCGATTGCACTTGAAATATCTCATTTTTAATTTGCAAAAATCAGAGCGATGGTTACCTCTCATGCAATTAAAACAAAGCTTTTTCTCTGCAATTATACCTCGACGAGATGAAACATCTAGGCCAGAAACTTTTCGCATCTATGTTAATATAACTGTATCGAAAAGAAAGTAGCCACAAAAAAAAGCAATTTTAACCACAAAAAAACAATTTTAAGTATTATAAAATGATGTTTTATTATAAAGCAGACTAAAATTAGAAAATTTTTTGTTTTGAACATTTGAGAAATTATTTTCTAAATACATACATTGCGAATTTTTAATTTGATGCCTTTACTTAGGTTCTACACAGTAGTTTTATTAATTTATCTGGTTGCTTTGGAGTTTGGGCTTACTTTTTGAACTTTGTTAAATTTTCTGCTAGTTTACCATTATTTTTCAAGTAACGCTTCGAAATTGCCCAATATCTTTCAATTGGTCAAAGTTCTGGTGAATTTGGCGGAGTTTACTGTTTTTCCACAAAAGTGATGCAGTGGATTTTTAACAGCTCCAAATTTATAATGAGCAGTTGCACGGTTTTAACATACAATTTTGTGTCGTCACTTCGTTTCGGAACTTTTTGTATTTTATATCTCTTCAAGTCACGCCTTATATTACCCGCTGAATCCTTCCTATGCTAGTACCACCCACATAAATCTCTGACAGACATTAATTTGTTTTTGCGAATTTCACTCACAATTTTGGCTCTAATTTGGGATTGCTGGGACCTTGTTCGACCGTTTTTTCGTAAATTCTTTACCGTAACATGTTCCCCAGACTTATTAATTATTTTTCTCACTGCATTTTTACTTATATTTTCGCGCCTAGCTAAATTTCTAAATGAACCACAGTTTTCAACTCAAAATTTATGCAAAATACGTTTACGCACTTCTTCTTCAATTCGTGGCATTATTACAACTGAGTAACAAATTATAAAAATTGGGTCTATCCGACTCTCGGACGATACTTTTCCCAGAAAGCATCCGTCAAAGATCACCAAACCAACCATTTATATTTCACAAACATTTTTTCGATATTTTGGACAGGCACAATATGTTTTTCTTAAATTTCACGACAACATAAATCTACTCTCATACCGCTAAATCACAGACTCACAAATATGTTAGATTATTCAGAACTGACATGTGTTGAGCAGCAATCAAAGTCGCATTCGCCATTTTTCATCTTCAACCATTAACAATTAGATCCAGTTATACATCTCTAGTATACCGTTGAAAGTCATTAGGAATTTAATTTACTCCATTCAGATAGCATGCAAAATGTTCAAAAATTTATTTTCTGAAAATTTGTGTCGTTTGCCGATATAATTCTTTACTCAGTATTTGAGTCTGGACGGGCATCGCTGTGGACCATTCGAAAATACAAAATAATAAAACACAAATAATACAAAATCAGAATTAACGTTAATTATCATTTGTTACCTAACCCCACCTCCTGGTCATATAGCATTTCATTTTGTATATCTTCCAGCTCTCCTTAAACTGCGCCGCGCTAGTGGCGTGATATTATTTTAAAGCCTCTCATAGTAATTTGATATTGAAGTTATGTATATACGACTTTGAATAACAAGAGAATTTATTACTCAGAAATAATACCTTTAAAGGCGATTTTATTAAAGAATTCACAAATAATGTATCGATCAACATATCGTTGAAATTTCAATCATTAAAATGCCATAAAATGTCAATAAAACGTCACAGAAATGTCAATGCCAAAAATGTCAATGTCATAGAAACGGGAATATCTTGCTATATTTAAAAGCTCACTAGATATAATTATTTTTAATTGTTGATAATATTATTTGCCACCAGCAAAGTATTTTAGATAAATTTAGAAATTTAAATTCCATATTACTCTGCAATCTATTCATTTTATCTTGAAGACACCTAGGGAACAATTGCTGGAATTTGCAAGGTGTATTAACTGTAGAGAAATATTTCTTCGGAAAGTTCGATATTACCTCGGTAAACAGATAAACAAATTTATATTACTCCTTTTTGTCAAAATGACCCCCACGCAATGCTTCAATCGACTTCAAATTTTGTGAACAAGTAGATGATAAATTGTCAAATTTATCATCAACATAACAAAAAAATCGTCGGTCTCGTTTTTGAGAAAATCTGTTTGGCAGTTTTCTCTTCCACTGCAACCCCCTCTATTCTACACTCGAATGGACCTAAAAGTTAACACACACTGCTTATTACTGAAATCTATCTTTGTGCAAAATTTCGACCAAAACTATAAATATTTGTGAGAATGGGAGGCTAAACAAAAATAATAAAAATGTGCGACTGGAAGGACGGACGGACGGACGGAAGGACGGACACGACATTTTTCTGATCGGTGTTTCGGGGTCCTGGTAACCTAATTCGTCGAGAAATGTGAAAATCTGGAACAAAATTTTTTTCGCGATTACAATACTTACCCAATATAACTTCGTTATAGTGGGAAAAGTAAAAATCATACGCAATATTTACCTACAAAAAGCTATTCTATCTAACGGCACTTTTCCATTACAATAGAATTAGAGCAAGGCGAAGAAAACTAAATTTTTTTGTGCCTACTTTCTTTTCGATACAGTCCATATCCAGAACCATCTTGATGTGAATAGAGCCGGCATGTGAAAATGAACTTAAAATAAGGGATATAGAAACACTAAAAATTCATTTATTTTCATAGTGTTTGTATGAAAAATCGCGATTTCACATTTTTACACAGATTTTCAAATTTCCCTATTTTCCAGCAATAATAAACAAAAATAAGGGAAATTAAATTAAAAAACATTCTACAACAACAACAATGTGTATTAAAAAGAGACAATTCTGTTTAATGACGTCATCTTATGTCCACATCTAAAACCAATGGTAAGAAAAAGACAACACGTCTCCGCTCAACAATCAAAATAAAATAAATCAGAAAGAGCCAAACAGAAAAAAAAATAAATCAATACAATGAGTACGAAGAAAACAAAACATCAAAAAAATCTAGCATGCTTTGCAAATTCAAAATTTATGTAACTATAGAAACATATTTGAATACAAATTTGATGGAGGCAATGAAAGAGATGATTATTGTATTGTTTATAAACTTCGAGTTATGTTAATGACGTATATTACAAAAACAACAATATTTAAAATTTCAAAAGTACCTTATTTTTCATGACGATTTTCACTAAGAAATAAACATTTTCAAGACTCGATTTTTGAATCAAATAATATTACATGTTTCATGAACATTTTCATATAAAAACAAAACAAAAGCTCACATTTCTAATAAACTAAATCTGTAAATGAAAATAACCGTTTTCCCATATAGTTTCATAGTAAAGAAAAAATTGTTTGTACCTTATTTTAAGCTTAGTAAAAAATACAGTCGATACTGGAGGCTCTTATTTATACAGTAGGCTTTGATATATCTTTTTTACATGTATACACTTTATTTTTAAGCTTTTTCAGATATAAAATATCTTATTTTGTTATAATTATTACCGTTAATTGGAAAATCTCGCCGAAAAATCATCCAAGTCAGGTGGAAATGAAAGTTTGTAGGCTCAAATGAGTTAAAATAAAATTAATTTCGAGTCTCTTTTCATTAATATATTTTGAATAAACTGAGGTCATGTCTCTACATACAAAAGCTATGAAACAAACGATTATTTTTGGATTTTTTGATACCTTAAATAAAGGTTGTTTTCATCATGGAGGCTGTATTTGTTAAGTAGGTTTTGGTATTACCAAACTTTAAGAAAAACCAAACAAATCATTTTCAATTTCATAAGTAAATTTGTTTCGCGTAGTAGGTAAAACATTAAATAATTCGAGAAAATATTCAACATCTGAAGATGTTTTAAACGCATCAGTCTCAATATATTCCATTAACATGTTAGCCACTGTTGGGCTGACTGGTGAGCCCATTAGAGAGCCAACAATTTAAAAAAAAAAACTCAAATCTAAATTAGCGATGCTTTTCAATTTTATGCCATTCCAAAACGATTTTATGTTTTTACCAAATTTAAAACCAACAACGAGTCTACGTTGATAAACAAAGAATCAACGTCCAAATTAAGAATAAAATATTATCGACCATTATAAACCATTTTCCGAGGATTAATTATTTTCCTTATAGTCTTTGGTCACTACACTGTCAACTATCCCTAAACGATTTTAAAGGTCTGTATAAGCATTATTTTTCTTTTACTTATTGTTTTTAAATAAATACTAAAAACAATGTATAAATTCATTGTTTTTAGTATTTATTTAAAAACAATAAGTAAAAGAAAAACAATGCTTATACAGACCTTTAAAATCGTTTAGGCATAGTTAGGACTTTCTTTTTGTGATATTATTTTTTATTTTTATTGGAAGACCGGTTTCGGATTTTCTTCCTTCGTCAGTTCCTTTTATTTTTGCAATGCTATTTAATTTGATTCTTATTTTAAAATTAATTTATAAATTGTTTCGTGTCATTTTTATCACCATGTCATAAATTTTGTTCGTTTTCGTGTTTCGTTTAGTAAAAGTGGATTATTGCCATAGTACACATAATAAGGTAACTCCGATGTTTCATTTTCGTTCTTTCTTGCGCATCTATGTAAAAAAAAAAAATGGAGGTGTGGCCAACACACGACTTTCTTTTACGAACAGCGAATTTTAAGAAACTATTATAATACAAATTTCTTGCAAACTTAATTAAGATTGTTTTTACTTTTACATGTTTTCTGAAAATTGTATATTTTTGAAATATTTGCAAAATAAATTTTCTGTTTCGCGGAATCTGGGAGCTGTAACCCCAAATATTATGTAAGGCATTAATGAAGATATATCTGTTTTGAGGTCCGCTGAGTCCGAAAAAGTAGGTTTCGAAATGATGTCTGTCTGTCCGTTTGTCCGTCCGTCTATCAGTCTGTGTCTTCTCTATAGCCCAGATGGCGTAACCAATCGAACAAAAACTTTAGATTTAAGCTTTACTTATGTATGTAAAAGAAAGTAATAAAAAATAATAAATTTGTAAGAAGTTTGCGTAATTGGTTTCTCAAAATTCCCTGTTCGTAGAAGAAATGTGTTGGCCACACATCAATTTTATTTTTTTTTTAAAATTTTTATTTTAAATTTTTTTTTTTTTAAATTTTTACATTTTTTTTTTAATTTTTAATTTTTTTTTTTTATATTTTTTTACTTTTATTTTTTGGAAACATTTTGTTTTAGTAGTTTTTTGTAAACCTTATACTTTTTGAGATATTTGCAAAACAAATTTTCTGGCCCAAGGGAGCGGCCACTTCCGGTTGCCCGATTTGGAGTAAAATTCACTGGGACCTCCCAATTGATCAAAAAAGCTTAAATCGGAAGTTTCAGTTCGATTGGTTAAGCCATCTGGGCTGTAGAGAGGACTCAGACTGACAGACGGACAGACGGACAGACAGACGGACAGACAGACTGACAGACAGACATCATTTCGAAACCCACTTTTTCGGACTCAGGGGACCTCAAAACAGATAAATCTTCAATAATCTCAAGGTCGAAAATTTTCATGATTACTATACTTTATTTTACTTACGTAAAAGAAAGTAAAATAATATGGCGGACATAGTGACCAAACAAATCGTGTTTGTTAGTTTTGCGTAATAATTTTGAGTGTTGCGTGAATATAATTAAAATTTTGTGAAAAATTCTACTGACTTTAATTCAAAATAATTAACAATGTATCATTGTTTAAATATTTCATAAACTTTCAGTCACGATCTCCGCCATTGTTGTGTTGTAATTTTTTGACATCCTGCGCAATATATTACCTTATATATGTTTACTGTGGATTATTGCGGTGTTTAATACGGCTACATGAATTAAAAAATACGATTTTTCTGAATTTAAATAAGTGATTTTAATTCATTTTAAAAATGAATTAAAATCTATACTAAAAATGAAATAAAATAAGTTTCTCAAAATGAATTAAAAAACGATTGTGAACATTTTCCTAAAACTCCGAGATATTCCTAAAAAACAACAACAACAACTAAAAATTTCATAGTATTAGTAAAACTGCGAACTAACGAATAAATTCCAAACTACACAATAAGAAATCATAATTTTTTTTTTATTCTTTGCAATTTGTAAGCTGAAGTAGAATTATAAGTGGAAAATATAACACAAGAGAATTATCGTATATCGAGTTTCCCGGAATTATTCTGGAGTTCTTAAGCACCGGCCATTCTAAGGGAAACTTATTTTGAGTAGGTCATGATCTACTCTAACAGAAAATAAATCAGTTTTAAAAAATTCTGTGGTCCCAGGCACTTAGGATTGACGATTTTTGAATATTCTATAGAGAATTATCGTATATCGAGTTTCCCGGAATTATCCTGGAGTTCTTAAGCACCGGCCATTCTAAGGGAAACTTATTTTGAGTAGGCCATGATCTACTCTAACAGAAAATAAATCAATTTTAAAAAATTCTGTGGTCCCAGGCACTTAGGATTGACGATTTTTGAATATTCTATAGAGAATTATCGTATATCGAGTTTCCCGGAATTATCCTGGAGTTCTTAAGCACCGGCCATTCTAAGGGAAACTTATTTTGAGTAGGTCATGATCTACTCTAACAGAAAATAAATCAGTTTTAAAAAATTCTGTGGTCCCAGGCACTTAGGATTGACGATTTTTGAATATTCTATAGAGAATTATCGTATATCGAGTTTCCCGGAATTATCCTGGAGTTCTTAAGCACCGGCCATTCTAAGGGAAACTTATTTTGAGTAGGCCATGATCTACTCTAACAGAAAATAAATCAATTTTAAAAAATTCTGTGGTCCCAGGCACTTAGGATTGACGATTTTTGAATATTCTATAGAGAATTATCGTATATCGAGTTTCCCGGAATTATCCTGGAGTTCTTAAGCACCGGCCATTCTAAGGGAAACTTATTTTGAGTAGGTCATGATCTACTCTAACAGAAAATAAATCAGTTTTAAAAAATTCTGTGGTCCCAGGCACTTAGGATTGACGATTTTTGAATATTCTATAGAGAATTATCGTATATCGAGTTTCCCGGAATTATCCTGGAGTTCTTAAGCACCGGCCATTCTAAGGGAAACTTATTTTGAGTAGGCCATGATCTACTCTAACAGAAAATAAATCAGTTTTAAAAAATTCTGTGGTCCCAGGCACTTAGGATTGACGATTTTTGAATATTCTATAGAGAATTATCGTATATCGAGTTTCCCGGAATTATCCTGGAGTTCTTAAGCACCGGCCATTCTAAGGGAAACTTATTTTGAGTAGGTCATGATCTACTCTAACAGAAAATAAATCAGTTTTAAAAAATTCTGTGGTCCCAGGCACTTAGGATTGACGATTTTTGAATATTCTATAGAGAATTATCGTATATCGAGTTTCCCGGAATTATCCTGGAGCTCTTAAGCACCGGCCATTCTAAGGGAAACTTATTTTGAGTAGGTCATGATCTACTCTAACAGAAAATAAATCAGTTTTAAAAAATTCTGTGGTCCCAGGCACTTAGGATTGACGATTTTTGAATATTCTATAGAGAATTATCGTATATCGAGTTTCCCGGAATTTTCCTGGAGTTCTTAAGCACCGGCCATTCTAAGGGAAACTTATTTTGAGTAGGCCATGATCTACTCTAACAGAAAATAAATCAATTTTAAAAAATTCTGTGGTCCCAGGCACTTAGGATTGACGATTTTTGAATATTCTATAGAGAATTATCGTATATCGAGTTTCCCGGAATTATCCTGGAGTTCTTAAGCACCGGCCATTCTAAGGGAAACTTATTTTGAGTAGGCCATGATCTACTCTAACAGAAAATAAATCAATTTTAAAAAATTCTGTGGTCCCAGGCACTTAGGATTGACGATTTTTGAATATTCTATAGAGAATTATCGTATATCGAGTTTCCCGGAATTATCCTGGAGTTCTTAAGCACCGGCCATTCTAAGGGAAACTTATTTTGAGTAGGTCATGATCTACTCTAACAGAAAATAAATCAGTTTTAAAAAATTCTGTGGTCCCAGGCACTTAGGATTGACGATTTTTGAATATTCTATAGAGAATTATCGTATATCGAGTTTCCCGGAATTATCCTGGAGTTCTTAAGCACCGGCCATTCTAAGGGAAACTTATTTTGAGTAGGCCATGATCTACTCTAACAGAAAATAAATCAGTTTTAAAAAATTCTGTGGTCCCAGGCACTTAGGATTGACGATTTTTGAATATTCTATAGAGAATTATCGTATATCGAGTTTCCCGGAATTATCCTGGAGTTCTTAAGCACCGGCCATTCTAAGGGAAACTTATTTTGAGTAGGTCATGATCTACTCTAACAGAAAATAAATCAGTTTTAAAAAATTCTGTGGTCCCAGGCACTTAGGATTGACGATTTTTGAATATTCTATAGAGAATTATCGTATATCGAGTTTCCCGGAATTATCCTGGAGCTCTTAAGCACCGGCCATTCTAAGGGAAACTTATTTTGAGTAGGTCATGATCTACTCTAACAGAAAATAAATCAGTTTTAAAAAATTCTGTGGTCCCAGGCACTTAGGATTGACGATTTTTGAATATTCTATAGAGAATTATCGTATATCGAGTTTCCCGGAATTTTCCTGGAGTTCTTAAGCACCGGCCATTCTAAGGGAAACTTATTTTGAGTAGGTCACGATCTACTCTAACAGAAAATAAATCAATTTTAAAAAATTCTGTGGTCCCAGGCACTTAGGATTGACGATTTTTGAATATTCTATAGAGAATTATCGTATATCGAGTTTCCCGGAATTGTCCTGGAGTTCCTAAACACCGGCCATTCTAAGGGAAACTTATTTTGAGTAGGTCACGATCTACTCTAACAGAAAATAAATCAATTTTAAAAAATTCTGTGGTCCCAGGCACTTAGGATTGACGATTTTTGAATATTCTATAGAGAATTATCGTATATCGAGTTTCCCGGAATTGTCCTGGAGTTCCTAAACACCGGCCATTCTAAGGGAAACTTATTTTGAGTAGGTCACGATCTACTCTAACAGAAAATAAATCAATTTTAAAAAATTCTGTGGTCCCAGGCACTTAGGATTGACGATTTTTGAATATTCTATAGAGAATTATCGTATATCGAGTTTCCCGGAATTTTCCCGGAGTTCTTAAGCACCGGCCATTCTAAGGGAAACTTATTTTGAGTAGGCCATGATCTACTCTAACAGAAAATAAATCAATTTTAAAAAATTCTGTGGTCCCAGGCACTTAGGATTGACGATTTTTGAATATTCTATAGAGAATTATCGTATATCGAGTTTCCCGGAATTATCCTGGAGTTCTTAAGCACCGGCCATTCTAAGGGAAACTTATTTTGAGTAGGTCATGATCTACTCTAACAGAAAATAAATCAATTTTAAAAAATTCTGTGGTCCCAGGCACTTAGGATTGACGATTTTTGAATATTCTATAGAGAATTATCGTATATCGAGTTTCCCGGAATTATCCTGGAGTTCTTAAGCACCGGCCATTCTAAGGGAAACTTATTTTGAGTAGGTCACGATCTACTCTAACAGAAAATAAATCAATTTTAGAAAACTCTGTGGTCCCAGGCACTTAGGATTGACGATTTTTGAATATTCTATAGAGAATTATCGTATATCGAGTTTCCCGGAATTATCCTGGAGTTCTTAAGCACCCGCCATTCTAAGGGAAACTTATTTTGAGTAGGTCACGATCTACTCTAACAGAAAATAAATCAATTTTAGAAAACTCTGTGGTCCCAGGCACTTAGGATTGACGATTTTTGAATATTCTATAGAGAATTATCGTATATCGAGTTTCCCGGAATTATCCTGGAGTTCTTAAGCACCGGCCATTCTAAGGGAAACTTATTTTGAGTAGGCCATGATCTACTCTAACAGAAAATAAATCAGTTTTAAAAAATTCTGTGGTCCCAGGCACTTAGGATTGACGATTTTTGAATATTCTATAGAGAATTATCGTATATCGAGTTTCCCGGAATTATCCTGGAGTTCTTAAGCACCGGCCATTCTAAGGGAAACTTATTTTGAGTAGGTCATGATCTACTCTAACAGAAAATAAATCAGTTTTAAAAAATTCTGTGGTCCCAGGCACTTAGGATTGACGATTTTTGAATATTCTATAGAGAATTATCGTATATCGAGTTTCCCGGAATTATCCTGGAGCTCTTAAGCACCGGCCATTCTAAGGGAAACTTATTTTGAGTAGGTCATGATCTACTCTAACAGAAAATAAATCAGTTTTAAAAAATTCTGTGGTCCCAGGCACTTAGGATTGACGATTTTTGAATATTCTATAGAGAATTATCGTATATCGAGTTTCCCGGAATTTTCCTGGAGTTCTTAAGCACCGGCCATTCTAAGGGAAACTTATTTTGAGTAGGCCATGATCTACTCTAACAGAAAATAAATCAATTTTAAAAAATTCTGTGGTCCCAGGCACTTAGGATTGACGATTTTTGAATATTCTATAGAGAATTATCGTATATCGAGTTTCCCGGAATTATCCTGGAGTTCTTAAGCACCGGCCATTCTAAGGGAAACTTATTTTGAGTAGGCCATGATCTACTCTAACAGAAAATAAATCAATTTTAAAAAATTCTGTGGTCCCAGGCACTTAGGATTGACGATTTTTGAATATTCTATAGAGAATTATCGTATATCGAGTTTCCCGGAATTATCCTGGAGTTCTTAAGCACCGGCCATTCTAAGGGAAACTTATTTTGAGTAGGTCATGATCTACTCTAACAGAAAATAAATCAGTTTTAAAAAATTCTGTGGTCCCAGGCACTTAGGATTGACGATTTTTGAATATTCTATAGAGAATTATCGTATATCGAGTTTCCCGGAATTATCCTGGAGTTCTTAAGCACCGGCCATTCTAAGGGAAACTTATTTTGAGTAGGCCATGATCTACTCTAACAGAAAATAAATCAGTTTTAAAAAATTCTGTGGTCCCAGGCACTTAGGATTGACGATTTTTGAATATTCTATAGAGAATTATCGTATATCGAGTTTCCCGGAATTATCCTGGAGTTCTTAAGCACCGGCCATTCTAAGGGAAACTTATTTTGAGTAGGTCATGATCTACTCTAACAGAAAATAAATCAGTTTTAAAAAATTCTGTGGTCCCAGGCACTTAGGATTGACGATTTTTGAATATTCTATAGAGAATTATCGTATATCGAGTTTCCCGGAATTATCCTGGAGCTCTTAAGCACCGGCCATTCTAAGGGAAACTTATTTTGAGTAGGTCATGATCTACTCTAACAGAAAATAAATCAGTTTTAAAAAATTCTGTGGTCCCAGGCACTTAGGATTGACGATTTTTGAATATTCTATAGAGAATTATCGTATATCGAGTTTCCCGGAATTTTCCTGGAGTTCTTAAGCACCGGCCATTCTAAGGGAAACTTATTTTGAGTAGGTCACGATCTACTCTAACAGAAAATAAATCAATTTTAAAAAATTCTGTGGTCCCAGGCACTTAGGATTGACGATTTTTGAATATTCTATAGAGAATTATCGTATATCGAGTTTCCCGGAATTGTCCTGGAGTTCCTAAACACCGGCCATTCTAAGGGAAACTTATTTTGAGTAGGTCACGATCTACTCTAACAGAAAATAAATCAATTTTAAAAAATTCTGTGGTCCCAGGCACTTAGGATTGACGATTTTTGAATATTCTATAGAGAATTATCGTATATCGAGTTTCCCGGAATTGTCCTGGAGTTCCTAAACACCGGCCATTCTAAGGGAAACTTATTTTGAGTAGGTCACGATCTACTCTAACAGAAAATAAATCAATTTTAAAAAATTCTGTGGTCCCAGGCACTTAGGATTGACGATTTTTGAATATTCTATAGAGAATTATCGTATATCGAGTTTCCCGGAATTTTCCCGGAGTTCTTAAGCACCGGCCATTCTAAGGGAAACTTATTTTGAGTAGGCCATGATCTACTCTAACAGAAAATAAATCAATTTTAAAAAATTCTGTGGTCCCAGGCACTTAGGATTGACGATTTTTGAATATTCTATAGAGAATTATCGTATATCGAGTTTCCCGGAATTATCCTGGAGTTCTTAAGCACCGGCCATTCTAAGGGAAACTTATTTTGAGTAGGTCATGATCTACTCTAACAGAAAATAAATCAATTTTAAAAGTTTCTGTGGTCCCAGGCACTTAGGATTGACGATTTTTGAATATTCTATAGAGAATTATCGTATATCGAGTTTCCCGGAATTATCCTGGAGTTCTTAAGCACCGGCCATTCTAAGGGAAACTTATTTTGAGTAGGTCACGATCTACTCTAACAGAAAATAAATCAATTTTAGAAAACTCTGTGGTCCCAGGCACTTAGGATTGACGATTTTTGAATATTCTATAGAGAATTATCGTATATCGAGTTTCCCGGAATTATCCTGGAGTTCTTAAGCACCCGCCATTCTAAGGGAAACTTATTTTGAGTAGGTCACGATCTACTCTAACAGAAAATAAATCAATTTTAGAAAACTCTGTGGTCCCAGGCACTTAGGATTGACGATTTTTGAATATTCTATAGAGAATTATCGTATATCGAGTTTCCCGGAATTATCCTGGAGTTCTTAAGCACCGGCCATTCTAAGGGAAACTTATTTTGAGTAGGCCATGATCTACTCTAACAGAAAATAAATCAGTTTTAAAAAATTCTGTGGTCCCAGGCACTTAGGATTGACGATTTTTGAATATTCTATAGAGAATTATCGTATATCGAGTTTCCCGGAATTATCCTGGAGTTCTTAAGCACCGGCCATTCTAAGGGAAACTTATTTTGAGTAGGTCATGATCTACTCTAACAGAAAATAAATCAGTTTTAAAAAATTCTGTGGTCCCAGGCACTTAGGATTGACGATTTTTGAATATTCTATAGAGAATTATCGCATATCGAATTTCCCGGAATTTTCCTGGAGCTCCTAAACACCGGCCATTCTAAGGGAAACTTATTTTGAGTAGGTCATGATCTGCTCTAACAGGAAATAAATCAGTTTTAAAAAATTCTGTGGTCCCAGGCACTTAGGATTGACGATTTTTGAATATTCTATAGAGAATTATCGTATATCGAGTTTCCCGGAATTTTCCTGGAGTTCTTAAGCACCGGCCATTCTAAGGGAAACTTATTTTGAGTAGGTCACGATCTACTCTAACAGAAAATAAATCAATTTTAAAAAATTCTGTGGTCCCAGGCACTTAGGATTGACGATTTTTGAATATTCTATAGAGAATTATCGTATATCGAGTTTCCCGGAATTGTCCTGGAGTTCCTAAACACCGGCCATTCTAAGGGAAACTTATTTTGAGTAGGTCACGATCTACTCTAACAGAAAATAAATCAATTTTAAAAAATTCTGTGGTCCCAGGCACTTAGGATTGACGATTTTTGAATATTCTATAGAGAATTATCGTATATCGAGTTTCCCGGAATTGTCCTGGAGTTCCTAAACACCGGCCATTCTAAGGGAAACTTATTTTGAGTAGGTCACGATCTACTCTAACAGAAAATAAATCAATTTTAAAAAATTCTGTGGTCCCAGGCACTTAGGATTGACGATTTTTGAATATTCTATAGAGAATTATCGTATATCGAGTTTCCCGGAATTATCCTGGAGTTCTTAAGCACCGGCCATTCTAAGGGAAACTTATTTTGAGTAGGTCACGATCTACTCTAACAGAAAATAAATCAATTTTAAAAAATTCTGTGGTCCCAGGCACTTAGGATTGACGATTTTTGAATATTCTATAGAGAATTATCGTATATCGAGTTTCCCGGAATTATCCTGGAGTTCTTAAGCACCGGCCATTCTAAGGGAAACTTATTTTGAGTAGGTCACGATCTACTCTAACAGAAAATAAATCAATTTTAAAAAATTCTGTGGTCCCAGGCACTTAGGATTGACGATTTTTGAATATTCTATAGAGAATTATCGTATATCGAGTTTCCCGGAATTATCCTGGAGTTCTTAAGCACCGGCCATTCTAAGGGAAACTTATTTTGAGTAGGTCATGATCTACTCTAACAGAAAATAAATCAGTTTTAAAAAATTCTGTGGTCCCAGGCACTTAGGATTGACGATTTTTGAATATTCTATAGAGAATTATCGTATATCGAGTTTCCCGGAATTGTCCTGGAGTTCCTAAACACCGGCCATTCTAAGGGAAACTTATTTTGAGTAGGTCACGATCTACTCTAACAGAAAATAAATCAATTTTAAAAAATTCTGTGGTCCCAGGCACTTAGGATTGACGATTTTTGAATATTCTATAGAGAATTATCGTATATCGAGTTTCCCGGAATTGTCCTGGAGTTCCTAAACACCGGCCATTCTAAGGGAAACTTATTTTGAGTAGGTCACGATCTACTCTAACAGAAAATAAATCAATTTTAAAAAATTCTGTGGTCCCAGGCACTTAGGATTGACGATTTTTGAATATTCTATAGAGAATTATCGTATATCGAGTTTCCCGACGATTTTTGAATATTCTATAGAGAATTATCGTATATCGAGTTTCCCGGAATTATCCTGGAGTTCTTAAGCACCGGCCATTCTAAGGGAAACTTATTTTGAGTAGGTCACGATCTACTCTAACAGAAAATAAATCAATTTTAGAAAACTCTGTGGTCCCAGGCACTTAGGATTGACGATTTTTGAATATTCTATAGAGAATTATCGTATATCGAGTTTCCCGGAATTATCCTGGAGTTCTTAAGCACCCGCCATTCTAAGGGAAACTTATTTTGAGTAGGTCACGATCTACTCTAACAGAAAATAAATCAATTTTAGAAAACTCTGTGGTCCCAGGCACTTAGGATTGACGATTTTTGAATATTCTACGACAAAACTTAATATTTTGGTAAAAATTAAACTTACAATATATTTGATATAAATAAAAATATGTGTTATTTGGTAAAACTAATTAATTTTAATGTTATGTTTTATTGTGTAAATCAACCAAAGGCGTCGTTGAAAAACAAAAACCCAATTTTAAAAATTTTGATGTTACGCCTTATTCATATTAAGCCATCGAAATAAAAATATTTTAAACTATAGATGGTCTATAATTTAGCCAATTATACAAATTATAATTATACAAAAACATGTTCAACTATATTAATATTACAAAATTCTCGTACATTCAATATTCTTGAATTTTGGGCAAGGTGTATATAAAATAAATAACTGGTTCACGTTTATTATAAATTTGTTTTAATTTTCGATTAAAGTTTTACAAATAATACATAGATCGTTATTAAAAGAAAGGAACGGTGCACATTCCGAATGAATCCATCTTTTGCAGTAAGCACATTGAACGGTTTCGTGGTCTATATTGCCAAAACAGTAAAAACAATTGCTTTCCAATGATTCTGAGTTTTGAGCAAAACTGCCCTTAATTTTTCGACGATATTCTTCAAGTGCAGCTTTATTAATTTCCTCGTCCTCGGAATGAATGTTTGCGATATTGTTTTGATTTACAACCAAATCTGCAGCATATATTACATAGACACCACAGTTGTATCCATCTTTCTGTTGCGGAAAACCCTTTCCTGGTACAATCTTAAAGTTCTGAGAGGCTAATTTAAAATATTTTAAAATTTCATTGGCAAAACTTCTAACTTTTGCACCCATTTTAAATAATGACCTGTTCGGATTGAGAGGATCATACGTTGTTATCTCACTGTTTTTGAAATTAATTATTGCAACCGTCCAATGGCTGTTGTTACAATAAGGAATTACCACAAAATTATTTAAAGAACAAAGTAATAGCTCCCGTTGGATTTTCTCATTTGTTGCCTTGTACGGTGCTACTTCATTAAATATTTTCAAAGCTACATAATGATCGAGACAAACACAGCTTTTACCTTTTGTAATGATCGAAATGGCATTACATACAAGATCACACGTCAGAAAATTATTGTCATTTAATGTTACATAACATGTGTTATAAATACAGCTTTCCCAGAGATCATGGTATCGAAATTTGAAAACCACTACGTTATATTTAAGATCACTTAAAATTTTGTAGTATTCCTCTGGTATCCTTGCAAGTATAAAAGGTTTTGGAACATATCTCTGCAAAGCTCTTTTACTTGCATATTTGGCTTCGCGAACCTTTGTTTTTTTCCGCCAATTCTCCTCGTTTGGACCATCTGGATTTCGCTCGTCATCCCTAATGTTTAGTGGAGTCGAGTACGAAGTTATCTGGTCAGTATGTCCTTTATTTCGTCTTAAGTTGTGTTCTTTATTTTTATCAATTTTTTTAACTCCCAATCCACATTCAACAGCTTTAAGTAGTAACGCGGTTCGGTCTTCAAGCGTGTCGACAAAACGGCCGAGTTTCATGTGCAATACATTAATCAAGTTATTTTTTAATAAATGGAACCAATTTTCGATTGGACCATTGGACACCCGTTGCTGCATACCAAATTTTTTTAAAAATACGGTTGTCCAAAATGGTACATACTTCATGTATCTTTTAATAAAGAAATCTACAAAATTTTCACAAAACAGATCATTTGGCTTATCCCACTGTTCACATAATTGTATTTTATTTTGGACATTCGTATATATTGAAATATATCTGACTAAAAATGGAGTTTCTTCCAAATCGCATACCGAATCCAATTCAATGTGATCAGACGCACTCGTACAATTATTTTCCTTTTCGTTGTATTTATTTGACGAAACATACGAATCTATTAATTTTGCCAATTTATTTTGTGCTTCGATAAAAAACTTGTGTTCATGTTTAGAGCAGCTTAAAAAACAAAAAATTTCAAAAAGATTGTCCATCTCCAGAAGATCTTTAGAATCAATAAATAAAAATACAAATACCATTATATGTTCTCTGAGATTTTTAGAACACTTTGGTATTTTGCTTTTAATTTGCCGTATAATGATGGCCGCAAAATGGGAGCAACATATAAAGACACCTACTTTATGTTTTACAGCATCGTTTTTGGTCAAGATATCGTATGCAAAATGTAAATAGCTTTTGACATCCATATTATTGAAGGTTTTTAAGATCGCATTGATAAATACCCATGACCAATCAGTTACGAAGATTTGCGGTGTTCTTATTTTTGAGGTATGCTTATTAATTTCACTTAAAATATATTCAAAGAATACGTTTATCGATGGTTGATCGTGGCGAGCACTTATCAATTCTGCAATAGGTATAATAATACCATTTATTTTTACAATACAAGCATAGTAATAGATTCTGCTGTAATTATGATTAGGACAACATTTGGGATTCCTTACTACACTACCTGTGGCGTCTATATGAATGATATTGACCGAATTAAGTATTCTTAAAGTAAGTTTTCTCATTAGAATTACGTAAAGAGGGTCACATGCTATATATATATAGGGATCTTCGTTTTTATTGTGACTTACTCGGTGGATTAGATCGATCACTTCGCAACCTTGAACTAAATCTCCCATTAGTTTCCTTTCCGATCGAGCTTTACGTAAATTCGTCGGTAAAACAATACTCTGTGTATTTCCATTTTTCAATAAATTGACATCGACCTCTTTCAGTTGTTTCAAACTACATAAATAAGCATGACAATTTTCAAGATTATCTTGAGCAAATTTTCGTCTTTTGCCTCGTAATTGTACATATTTTTTTATTTCACCGTGGTCACAGAGGTCTTCTCCTTTCGTAAACATATGCATAGTTTGAAAAGCATCAACTGTGAATTTAAATTTTTGACCATGGTTTTCGTATAAACATTTCGCATATTGTGTCACTGTTTGTTGTTTACGAAGAAAATTGCTGGTTTGGAACTGCAATACGCATGAATGTTTCATCGCAGTTAACGCATTCCTTATAGCAGTTCTTAGATCTTCATTATCCCAAGGGTTGGTCAAATCAAGAGAAATAGACATATGCCCTCGAGAAAACCAGTGTTCCGGATCCGATTTTTGAAAAATTATGTTCATAGTTTCAATATTAAAATTATTTGCATCTTTTATTTTATGGACCGGCGACAATTCGGTTTCAACATCAAAAGAGCAAATCTCATTATCAATTTTTATTAGCTCCGCGGTATTTTCATGACCACCTTCATTCGTCGGAGTTGTAGGGCAATCCGTAATAATATTTAATTTTTTTTCAGCGGAATTTGAAACATTCAAAGTCTTTCGCCACATTTTATATAATCGATAATGATTATTTTTTGAATTTTTAATTTTTAATTGTGTACAGAAATGTTTCCAAATATTTGTGTCACTTCTGCGAAAGGTAACTTTTGGAATATTATTGCCGTTTAGTTCAAAAACTATTTTTTTAAACTTTGATTCTAGTTTTTTAGAATTGGTTATTTTTTTTAGGTAAGTACTGCAGTTAGATCTCGGTGTATTATTCGGATTCATCTTCATGAATTTCACTTTTAAATTGTAGGTACCTGTTAATATTTAAAAACAACATTAGAAAATATTCTTAGAAATACTCTAAATGATGATCCGCAAGACCTTGGCCATAAATATTAATCGCAATGATTCGCTTTTAACTAAATTATTATTTAAAACGCTTTAAATAATCCTTTAAAGATCGGACACACTTTAATTATGACGACTTTATCTTCTCGCTTCTGGTTTCAGGGCTTTAGTGTTTTGTCGAACACCACAGCTCATATAACAGAAATTCATAATTTCAGTTTATTTAGTGGATATGTACACTCCGTCTCACTTGTTTAAGAACACTTATCTTTTTTTAACAACTACAGATTGTTTCTCCAATACTATGTACAATTGAACAAATTCTAATTGTTATATCGAAAGAGGGCTCTATTAAGAAAATATCCGATACAGTAATTTGCAGGTACTTTAGAGAACCGCTACTTTCTAAATAAAACGGAGTGCACCTTTAAAAATTGTATATTTATTTGTCTCACTTGTTTAAGAACAGCTGTAAAATCAATTAAAATGAACAGTTTTTGTATCTATTTTTTTTGTGTCTGTACATTCTATTTAATTTCTATTATTATTTAATCAATTAGTAATGAGTATTTCCACCCTGATGTTCAATAACTCCAAGAAGTCTATTGTGTATTGAATTATCAAGTGACCCCAAATATCGAAGGGAAATTTCGGCCCAGGCTGATTTTATGGCTTCAATTAATTCGTCTTTATTCTAGAACTGCCTTCCTCGTTCGTAGAATTTCCGTGATACCCATCCCCAAACATTTACCATTATGTCTAAGTCGGGTGAATAAGGCGGCCAAGGCAATAGTTCTATATTTTGTTCCGGAATCCTCGCTTTGATTATCCTGGCAGTATGAATCGGGGCATTATCCTGCTGGAAAATCCAACGCTGGCCATTAAAATATTCGGTATATTTTGGAAAAGCTCGTTCCAAAACGGTTTTATAGGTATTTGCTGTCATTTTTATTGTCTGAAAATCTAAATCAATTATTCCAAAAAAGACACTGATTCCCACACCATTACACGACCCCCTTTACTATGCCTTTAGCTAAAAATAATTTCCTTTTTTCTTAGGTTATGAAAATAATAGTTGTATCCATCTGGCCCGTCCAAATTAATTTGTTTAACCGGAACAGATAACCTTATGCCACTCTCTGTCCCATCTAATGTGTTGCCTTGCAAAGCTAAGACGCTGGTTTCTGCGTGCTTCATTTAACTGCGGTTTTTTCTTAATTTTTTGAAATGTTAGATGTGGGGAACGCTGTATTATACGATGGACGGATGCTCTACTGGCCGTAACCCCGGTTTTAGCCCTTATTTTGCTAATCGGCAGCGTAGAATTAGAAGCTTCTCTAAGAATGGCCCGTCGATCTTGGACTGTTGTAGCCATGCTCACACGTCCTTTACTGTTTTTTCCATAGCTTTGGATGTTACTTAGGTAATTATGCACAAATGTTGAACTTCTTCCAATTTTAGCAGCAATTTCCCGGATACTTTGGCCGTCCTCCTTGAAAGCCCGAATTTGGGCTTTTTCTTCTATATTCAAGAACTTTCCTTTAGGCTTAGTTGCGAACACATCAAGGTTTAATCACGAACTGATACCCTACATTCTTTTATTTTTATTTTTTAGCTTTAGAAACGAGATATTTCAGTTGTTCTTATCAAGTGAGACAAATAAATATGCAATTTTTAAAGGTGCACTCCGTTTTATTTTAAAAAAAGTAGCCCCAAATTACTGTATGGGATATTTTCTTAATAGAGCTCTCTTCCGATATAACAATTAGAATTTGTTTAATTATACATAGTATTGGAGAAACAATTTGATGTTAAAAAAAAAATAAGTGTTCTTAAACAAGTGAGACGGAGTGTATATCACTGATAAATTAATAAATATAATACATTATAAATATTTTATTTATATTTCTCATTAAGTATAAACCTTATAGTGATATTTAAATTTGAAT
The DNA here is from genome assembly GCA_963556165.1 of Tipula helvola. NCBI lineage: Eukaryota > Metazoa > Arthropoda > Insecta > Diptera > Tipulidae > Tipula > Tipula helvola. The sequence goes on along the minus strand of OY744481.1, from coordinate 251,173,238 downwards.
TTATTCAATATCGATTTCAATGTAATTACATCGTCAGTTGATTAAGTATTCAACTGAAGATAATGTGTTACATCGAAATCGATGTTGAATAAATTAAAATTAAAATTTCAATATAATTTTTATATTTATTAACCACAGCTGACATAAATATATTGTATTGACAATTTTTAACCATTTATTTCAAATAGATAGGAACACCATTTTGAAAACGCAGAATTTCTGAAGCGGAGGCTGGACCTTCACTTACCATTATTGTAGATTACTTTCTACATTTGAGAGAAAGGTCATCCCTACCATTTATGCTCCAGCTAAGGTTTCGAACAACGATAAATCGGATTCGAAAGAATTACAAAATCAAACATCTCCTTGAGGACGGATTCATTAAATTCAACTGAGTTAGATCGCTAGGGTACGTTGGAGGAATCACAAAATACGAATAATATGAAGAGGGTTCTATAAAAAAACAGGCGAAGGGTAAGACCGTAACTACACCAACTCAGGGGTGAGAGGGAAAGAGTTGTTCAAAAGTCTGCGTATTTGGTTGGAAATTAATTGTAATATACAAATTTATTTTCAATAAATCAGTCTTAAATTATATATGTACAGCGAATATTTTGACGACATACTTTTTTCCTGTATACATCAATTTGGCCAGTATTCATTTACTGGAAAAAAGTTGAAATTTTCGATATATGGCACTAGAACAAAATGTATATCAATTTTAGTGAAGTAACGCATAGTTTGAAACTATACTTTTAAAAAATATAATAAGTACATATACATATTCGCGGCTGTCGTTAATCTATGCGTTTAATACATACTCGTTCAAGACGGAATTTGGGGAAGCAGTTAAACTTGTCTGTTTCTTAATCGATTATGATCAAATTCGAATTGTACGATCGAAAAAGGATTTTAAAATGATTTCTAGATTTAGTTTTAGAATATGGTCAATAGGGATGGAACTTGGCTGTTTCTTAACCGATTATAGTGATTACACACATTTTTAAACTTTTTAAAAACACTTGTGAAATATTTCGCAAAATATTTAACAATACCTACTATTTAACAAGTGTTTTTAAAAAATTTAAAAATGTGTGTATTCACTATAATCGGTTAAGTGTGTTTCGCCAAGTGCCTACGGAGAAAGAGTAAAAAGGATTATAGTGAAATTAGAGATTTAGGATGAAAATGAGATTTTAAAATGATTTTTAGTTGAAATTTGTGGAATATCGCCAATAAGGGTGAAACTTGCATTTTTCTTAACCGATTATGATGAAACTCGACTTGTACAATCGATATAGGTTCTCAAATGATTTGTACAAGGATTTCTAAAATATGGCCAATTAGGATGGAATTTGGTAGTTTCTTAAACGATTAAGAAAAAATTCGACATGTAGGACGGAAATGGAATTTTAAAATGTTTTGTAAATGAAGTTTTGGAATATGGCCAATTAGGGTGGAACGTAGATGTTTCTTTACCGATTATGATGAAATTAGATTTGTATCATGGAAATGGGTTAATAAAATGATTTTTAGACGAAATTTTGGAAATTCTGGCTAATTAAATTGGAACTTCCCTATTTCTTAACCGATTATGATGAAATTATTGAATATTGTTAAAAATGGAAGTCTTTTCACATTAGAATCCAAATCAAATACCCATATTCGCGATTTTAGAAGGTAGTATCAACA